>JABUQX010125894.1:0-38729 GCA_015478945.1 Trachelipus rathkii
TGCCTTTACAGGGGTGTTTGTGAGCAAGGTGTACCTTTTAACGCGTAAAGTTCTCATAGCCAAGCCGCCTATGGGTAACTTCCGTCTCTTTCTTGTTTTTGCGAATTAATATTTGCATATATATAATGAACGAATGATATAAATATTTTTCCATCTTATTTCTCTTGCGCCAGGACTCGAACCGTCACTAACAGCTGTCAACCTGTTAGATCAATGTATCATTCGGAAGTTTCCTAATTTTTCTTTTTCATTTTCTCACTAGTTTTCTTTTGTCCCGAATTTCGACTACCGTTCCTTTTTGATAAAAATTAACTTCTGACATGTATATGTCAGATTGGAAGTTTGTCAAGTTTTCCTGCTCTGCGATTATCATCTTTTGCTTGAAACTCGTGATACTTCAGTGTTTAGATCTATCCCATTTAGGGAGTTGGGTGTGTTTGAGGTAACCTGCTGGTCGTGCTGATGGGCTGGACACGGTTGTTTGGTCATTCTTCTGGGGTGTTTCTCGCGGTGGTGTGGGTTATCAGGTATGGCACCGATCCAGATGTGTCTAGTTCAAGGAACTGTCCGGGTACGGTTGGTGGGTGAGCGATACTATTGGCTTTGATTGCCTTGTTTGTTTGTGCTTATCAGTTCTTGTTTGGTGAGATTTGCAGATATTGGGAGAAAGGACGATAGGAAAGGAGTTTGTTCATCTTTTTCCTCTGTTGCGTGTCCTTTGGGACTTTGTCGATTGGAGGTCAATTCCTGCAACTGCGGACAACGAGAGCGTTGCCGAGTTTAGTAGCGGATGGTAGCTATGGTTTGGAGGGGTGTTGTCGGGATCCATGAACTTGGAGGTCTTGTTGGCGGAGTTTCGATCTGTCTTCCGTTCTTTTTGGTCTCTCTGATGAAGAAGAATTAGGCGTATATTTCTTCGCGGTAAGTTTTTTGGGAACATTGTCTCGTGATTGGGCGTCGCAGTAAGTCTTGTCTTTGGTGGGGAGAACTTCGAATTTATTTATTCAAGGATGGCTGCAGGTTACGAAGGGTGGTTTTGGGAACCTCCTGCTGGTGGCTTTTAATACGGCATGCTCGTGTCTGGTTAAGTTTGGGTTTTTTTGCTTCTCCCGGTTGTGTTGTATTAGCAGGTAGCATACCAATCTCATAAGGCAGGTTTGCCTAACGTTTTGTTTTCTTGTCCTCGATATGTGGCACTAAGGCATGTCTTGGTTTGCACGTGGGGTTACATTTAGAATTTTGGGCTATTTCTATATTTATAGTACTTGATATTGTATTATTTATATATTTTTCTACTTTTTCTTTGCGCCATGGGGGTACGGGTGTGGCGAACCATCGACAATCTAGGGCGGTCGTCTGTTAGATCAATTGTTATACATTGGGGGGGTTAATTAAAGCATCTAGTCTTAGTGGTAGCCGAGGGACACTCTTATGTTATTTATCTCCTGGAAGTGACGAGATAAAATTATAGGTGTTGATGGTCGAGTGGGTGTTTGTTCTGTTCTTGGAGTGTGGTGTTGTTTTAGATGTTTGTGCTTCTTCTCTGTTTTTTTCAACTGGCTTGTGATTAACTTCGTATTAGCTTTAGTGGTAGATTTATATTTTGTCTAAGCGAGAGAGTGGGATGGGGTGCGTTGGTGCTTAACCCTCGTTCGTGGGTGTGTCTTTTTTTTCGTGTTATCACTGGGCGATTCTTCTAGGTGTGTCGCTCATTACGGCTTAATTTTATCTAGGACCTAACGCGATTCTTTCTTTCCTAATGGTTCATAGGAACGCCTTTCTCTTTTCTTTTTTTTTTTTTTTTTCTCTCCTCTCTCGTTATCTTTATTGAATGTAAAGTGATTTTTCTATGGCTCTTGCTTTTAATCTCCGATTATAATGTCCTTCTTATTTCATTTTTTTAATTATAGAAATAATAAATAAGTATTCCTTTTCAATCTCCTTTCTACTAGGCGCAAAACAATTGCTTTCTTACGTATCAACTTTTGCTGAATATAGACTGTATAATATGTTTTTAATGGTTCAGTATTCGCTGTCCGTATGTTCTGATTTTCGCAATACTATCGTATCAAACAGCTTGGACAGAGACCGTAGTTAGATCATTATTACGTTTTATTCTATGTGTAGTTGTCATTACTGTTTATCAATCATTTTACTTGTTTTTTTTTTTGCTTAGATATTACTTTATTTTTACTGTTTTTTTTTTTATTATTTTAATCCACCTTTTCATCGTTCTTCATAATTTTTAATTGTTTATTTTTTATATTTTTTTTGCTTATTTTTTTTGTTTGTGGCTTGTATCTTATCTTCGTTGTTGTTTTTTGGTATTTAAGTTTCATGGCTGGTTGGTTATCTTGGGTGCTCTTATATATGGGGGGGGGCGGGGGGGATGTGGCGGGGGGAGGTGATTTTTCCACTTGGTGCGATTGGATTGGGTGGGGGGGGGGGGGTTTTGGAGTTTTTGTTGTGTTTTTTGGTTTTTTGTTTGTTTTTTTTTTTCCATATATTTTATTATTTTTTTTTTTTTTTTTTACACCTATAGTGATTTTTATTATTATGTTTTTAAGTGGAGGATTGTAGTCTTGCTGTGGAGTTTGGGAGGGATATAGGGTATGGGGGGGGGGTTGTGTGTTTTATGATTTACGTGTTATGCTTATATAGGTATTGTTTAGAATGCGAGGCTGGTATATGATGGTATGGTAGTTTTTATTTATAATTCATTAGTTTTATCGAGAGTGCGGGTATATAAAATATTATTTTAAGTTATCTCAATACACAATAAAATTATATCATATTATGTTTTTGGTGATGGTGTCGTGTGTTTTGGTTTTTTTTCAGTTTCTTTTTTTTATTTATCTATATTTTATATTTTATTATTTTATGGGTATGATAGGTATATGAAGGGTTTGGGTATATTTTGTATTTATATAACGTTTGTTTGTTACATTAGTCATTATTTTTGATGGTTATATCTGAGTTTGGTGAATATTTTATATGAATTGTTTTATGTTTTAGGGATTGAGTGAGAGGGTTTATAGTTTAGTTCTACGACGGAGTTCTTTCGATTGCATTGTGTCTCATTCGATTTGCATTTGGTTACGATTTTTTGGTGATATACAACTACTGATTTGTTGTCGTTCGGTTTTTGGGGTGATCTTTTATTGCGTTTTAGTTACGCACACACACTTTATTTGTTTTTTTTGTTTTTTGATATGTTTGGGGTAGTTTGTATTAGCTATTTTCAAATTATTGTTTTCCTTTTTTCCTTACTCTTTTTTTTTTTTTATTGTAACTGAGTTACCGAATTGTCTGATTGTTATCTGTTTTTGTTTGGATTCTTACGTATTTGGAATTTTTTTTTTTTTTTTTTTTTTTTTGTTTTTTTTTTCTTTTTTTTTTTTTGTTTTTTTTTTGATTTTTTTTTTCTTACTTTATTTTTCTTTTGGATATTTTATTTTTATTTGTTCAGCAGTAAAGGGTTTGATTTGGTGCTATCTTTCTGTCTGGGGGCTGTTCTTTCTTTTTTGTTAGCTATTTTTTTTATGGTGTGTCTTTTCTTTTTTTTCTTTCTGTGTGTTTAGCTTGTTGATGCTTATATTTCTATATCCAAGTCAAGTTGAATTTTTTCTGCCGTTACATTTTTATTGCATACATAGTGTTTTGTTTTCGTATGACAAATATTTACAATTTTATAATATTTTGCTTATTTTTTTGGAGGATGTATGTGAATTTTGTAGAGAATTGTTGTAGGTATTTGTCTGATCTGAGCTCCTGTTTTGTGCGTTTTAAGTTTCGACATTTTTGGTACTTTCGTAACCATTTATTCGTTATTCAAATTGTATGTGCTCTCCTGATAAATATGCTATAGGCTTTAGTGGCTTTTCTTTTATTTTATTCTTACTTTTTAGTTTCCGATTCCTTTTACTGACTCTCATGAATAAAAGATTAAGTGCCTATCTCGGTATAATTTTGTTTTTTTTTCTTTAATATCTTTTTCCGCTTTTGATTCGAATATCACTGCTTTATGTGAAATCGTCTGGTGATACTTATTTTTTAAGATTTCTGTCAATGTAAATAATTTAGTGTGTTGAATGGTAATTTCCTTGCTGGGTTACCTATTTTGTTTTTGTTGGTTGTTTTTTTTTTGGCTATTTTTTTGGTATATATATATTTTCTTGTGTGGTGTGTCTATTTTTTGGTGGGTGGGGGGTGTTTTGTTGGTGGTTTTTTCGGTGTAGTGGGTATGTGTTTTTTTTTTTTTTGGGATGTTTTTTTGTTCTTTTTTATTTAAACTTTTAATAGATTTATTATTTTTGTATAGTCTGAGTATTTCATTGCTTGACTAGCGAGCTTAGTTTTTCACTTGGTGTTTTTGCTTTATCGAGATCATGTTTTTTCCTAATGGAGTGTCTGATGGTTACTTGTAATATTGTTATTTGGTTCGGTCTCGCAATTCCATGGTAGTTGTAGGAGAAGGGTAAGAGGCTATATTTTCGTGTATTTTCGTGGTTTATTTGGGCTAGGAGTTTAAAAGGGTGTTAGTAATGAGTGTTTTGTGTATTTCGTATATAATTTATGAAATTGGTTTTGGGAAATCGTGTTGCTTTGGGTATGCGTGCTGGTGGTAGAGAGGATCTGGTGTTTGTTTGTGTGTTTTGTTTCGAATGCGGCTAGTTTTCTGTTTTTGATGTACGAGTACTTTAGTGCGTGGGGTTTTTTCGTTTTCTTTGTTTTTAATTGGTATTCTCATGTTATGTACATGTGCGTGCATACATCTGTTTTTTATCTCTTGTACTTTTATTGTTTGTTTTGTTCCTTGGTTTTCTTTCCAGGTTTCTTCAAAGTGTTTGAAATTGTTTGTTTCTGTGTTTATCTATTGTAGTCAGTTGAGTGTGAGTGTAGCGAAGCGGAAAGGGGGGGTAGAGTGAGAGGCAAGATTCAGAGTAAGGAGAGAGAAAAGGAGAGAGAGAAGAGATTGAGATGAGAGAATGAGAGAGACGAGAGAGAGAAGAATGGAGAGAGAGCAGAGTCAGGTTGAAGAGATGCAGATTGGAGAGACTGAGATCGAAAGAGAGAAGAGAGAGTTAGTAGATGAGAGAGTAGAGATGACGAGAAGACGAGAGAAGAGATGAGACGAAGAGAGAGCATTTGAGGACGTAGAGGGTATGTAAGAGAGATGGGAATGTATGGGGTTTGATTAGTTGGATTTGGAAGAGCTTGATACAATTACAAAAAGATTAATGGATTTTTTTTTCTCAGTTTAGTATGAATGTATTATTAGTTTAAGGTGCATAAAAGAGTGAATAGCTGGGTATTGTTAGGAGGTATGTCTGTTGGTCAGATTGAGTAGGACGAAGTTTTCTTGTTTGTCTTCCAATGTTTCTTTACTAAGGTACCAAAAGTGACCAAACTTGTAGAACTGTTGCATGTTTTATTTTGAAAGAAGAGAGATAAGGTCAAAGTGATCTAACAATACAAATTCAAAATGGATTATGACGATGAGCTCGTTACCTATCGTCAGTGTTAAGATTTGATCAAAAAGCAACTGTGACAAATATTTTATTTTTATGTTTATGTATTTTTTATTATCTCGTTTATTTTTATTTATTTTTTTTTTTTTTTTTATTTTTTTTTATGGTTGTTTTTTTTATTTGTTTTGGTATGATCACGTTTTTTTTTCTGTTTTTATATTTTATTGTCTTCTGTGCAAATTTGTATATCTTAAATTTGGCAAATTTAGCGTGACGAAGTTTTTTTTTTTTTTCCCACCTTTATATTACATTAATCTATATTATTTATAATTTTAATTCACATTCTTATTAAACGTTCATTTTTTTTTTTGCCTATTAAATTTTTTTATAAAATTAAATTAATATCAATCTTATAGGCGTCATGGTTTGAAACCAAAGGAAGTTTTCTTTTTGGTATTCCATTCCTTTGAGTCACTGTTTGAAGGGAAACATTGTTTTAAAACAAAGCCCAACGTAAGAATCATACGCCATTCTTCGTCGCCCTATTTCTCAGCTTAAGACATGCCAAGCCAACAAAAAAATTTCCGATCCCCCCCAACATTACATAATGACCAAGAAAAAAAATGCAATGTGACAAAATGTTCTTAATTTGGCATGTAGCCACTGTGCGTAAGAAAAATCTACTACTTACTGATATCAGCGAGTTTTATTTTTATTTTTTTACCATTTGTTTTTCTTCCTAAATTATCTAGTATATTCGAGATTGATGGCTTGCGGAGATTTTTTTACAGAAAGTAATTGAATATTTTATAATATTAATTATATAAAAGGGTTGGATAGTATTTTTCTATTGTTCAATTAATATGTTATCTAATAGCAATTAAAAAAACAAGATATTAGGGCCTTAAATATGTCTATATTATTTGGTCTATATTTCCCGGTTAACATTTGTCGGTATTTCCGTTAAAGAACAATGAGAATAATGACAAAATTAAGAAGGAAGGATAAAAAGAAAAACTGGAGGGAAATGCGTATAACACACTAGGGAGTTAATGGGGGAATGAAGGGATGGGAAGGGAAGAAAAATCTGTGGAAAGAGACGGCGGGAGGCATCCGACTTATTGAGAATTATTATTAAAGTAGGGAAATAATTCTTACCGAACACAAGGAAGCCCGCTAAAATTCTGGTCCGAGTGTTGATTGTGAGGACAAATTAAGTTATTCTATGTTTAGGTATTATTATATTTGTAGGAAATTAGACTATATATACACCCAAAAAATACATTTGCCACTTAGTGCTTTGAGGAGGGCGGCCTTTTTACGAAGGGGTGGTTTTTTGGGTTGTTTTGGGTATTCTTCCACCTCTGTTTTTCTCCGATGATACTTTAACAAGGTGGAATTGGAAGAGGGGATTGGGAAGAGGAGAGGAGATGAGACCTAGGGGACACTCCGGCAGGGCGAGACAGTAATTACTCCAAAAGTGTTAATTTAAAATAAGGAAAGAATATAAAAGAGGAGGAGACGAAAAAAGGTTAATAAAAAGAAGAGGTAAAGTGCTAATCGTGTGCGGTAATTTTGGAGGGTGATGGCAGTATCGTGTCAGCATGTTTTCCTACACAGCTGATAGAAGTGTAATTATAGAGGTATAGAGAGTATTCGATGATATATCGAACTCGGCCTCTGGACTTGTTTTTTGAAAACTGCCTCAAATCGTTCTTCAAACTACATAAATTATTGTTATTTGGTATGCACGAATAAGTTTTGGAGGGTTATATATGTTTTGTTGCTTGGTAATGACGCGACTTATCCAATAAATAAGGTATATTAATTTACTTAGTTTATTAATATATTAATTATTTATTATAAAATGTTTAATATATATATTATAGAATTAATAATATTTTATATTTATATTTTTATTTTAATATTGTATGTATAATTATTATTATAATATTTTATATTATATTTTAATTTATTATTAGAATTTTTAGGTAATGATAATTAAATTAAATAATATAATATATTTTAATAATTTTGCGGTGGACGGTGATTATAGGATAGTTTATGGGTTTTACTTTTTTTTTTATTTTTTTTTATAAATTTTATTTTTTTAATATTTTTTTTTAATATATGGTATTGTGTAAATAGATCTCCTTTTTCCTGGGAGTTTTAATTATCGGAATGATTTTAAGGTTATAGGATAGTTGCGTTTTATTTTTAGTTTATTACTTATTTATTTAGTAATTAAATTTGGGTTTATTTTTGTTTATGTTTGAATTTGGTATTTTGTAAGCTTAAATATTAAATATAGGGTTTAATAGGTGGCGTTACCTTGATGTGTTAAATAAATTATTTTTTTTAAGTTAACACTATATGGGTAATAAAAAATCATATGAATTAATGTCAATATATGAGTTATTCAAGGTATATTAATTATATATATTTTTATATTCGTTTATAAAAATGAGATTTTAAGTTTGTCAGTAAAATTATAGTTGTTTTTAAATGTTTAAAGGAAATTATAATTTTACTATAAATTATGCATGTCTTTGCAGATTTCGCTATATCTAAGTATTAAAAATGCATGGCAAACGAGATTGATGGTTATTTCCTCCAGTATGCAGCCCCTGCTACTAACCTTCCCCTTTAATTATATTAATATATATATATATTACTATAAGTTTAATAAATATTAATATTATATTATATAATATTAATTATATTTTTATATTTATTATTATTATGAGTTATTAATAATAATAGTATTTTTTATTTTTTTATTTTTATTTATTTTTTTTTTAATGCCGTCAAATAAATAAATAATTATAATTTAAAATAAAAAATTTTACTTCATTTTTATTATAAAATAATTTATATATTTTTTATATAGTAATTATTATTGTGTTCTTAGTTGAATTATTTTTATTTCTGATTTATATTATTAGTATAGTCCTTTGTTGTGATATATATTTGTAATGTTTTTTATTAGGTATTAACATTTTTGTACTGTTGTTTTATTAATGATATTGTTATTTTTAAAATAAATAATTTTATTATTTACATTATTTATTTTTTATTAATATTTATTATATATATATTATATATATAAATATACCATTGTTTTAAAATCAAGTATTTTTTATATTCTATCATACGTTGACGAATATTTTATTTTTTTTTTACAAAATAAGCTATATTTTTTTTTCATATATGTTCCCTAATATCGATAGAAAAAAAAAAAGCTCACAATTGGTCTAGAATCATAAACCATAACAACAATCATACTTAGTTTATTTGACATACATTTTAATCTGTTTTATTCTTCTTTTCAACTCCCTCATTATTAATGGAAAGCCTGTACTTCTTTTTTTACGAGGATATATTGATTTATTATAATTTTTATTGGTATTATTTAGTTAAAGTAAAAATAATTTCAATCTATATTTGTCTACGCGCTACTCATACAAGGGTGTCAGCATAATAATAAAATGAGAGAGAGAGAGAGAGAGAGAGAATGAGAGAGACAGTGAGAGAGAAGAGAGAAGGTGAGAGAGAACAGAAGAGAGAGACAGAGACAAGAAAGAGAATAACGGAGAGAAGAAGAGAGAGAAGAAGAGAAGAGAGAGAGAGAAGCATAGAGAGAGAGAGAAGAGACGAGAGGAGGAGGAGAGAGAGAGACATAGACACAGTGAGTGAACAGTAGAGAACAAAAAAGAGCAGAGAGAGATAGTGAGGAAAAACAGAGAGGGAGAGAGAGAGGAGAGAGATGTGATGAGAGAGAAGGAAGAGAGAGAGAGAGGAGAGAGAGAGAGAGAGAGAGTAAGAGAGGAGAGAGAGAGAGAGAGGAGATGAAGAGAGAGAGAGAGAACTAGAGAGAGAAGACCACTGAATAATGAAGTGTTTGATAAAATTAAAATGTGCGTCAGAAATGAATCTCCTATTTTTTATTTTCGCAAGTATAAAGTATGTGGTGTGTGGTTGAACCAAAAATGCGCTTTCAAATTTTAATCCCCGTATGCCACGGGGATAGTTATATTACGGCTCCCACCTGCTTACATTGGTTAATTATCTTTAAGGAAAATGTGACCGCCAAAAGTTAATAATATACAATATTTGAAACGTCCACTCCAGTATATATATATTTGTAATAAAGTCTTTTCAGAGATATTTAGTTAAAAAAATTTGGATTATAAAAACAAAATTTTTACTAAAATATTAATATAGGTATATTATAATTAAGTCTTAAAACTTAGTATAATATTTATATTATATATTATATAATTATACTATATATCATACTATATATATACTATATACAGTATAATTATGATGTATTATTATTAGTTATAAATTATAAGTGTATATACAATAAATATAACAATTGATAACATTATAATATATATATATAATTCTTCATGTAATATATATATAAATTAATATAAAGAAACTAAAAAGTATGTTATTAGTTTTTTATTTTAGAGATAGTGATTTTTTAATTTAGAGTGATATATTAAGTAATGGTGAGGTAGGAGGAGTAGGGGTAGGGTGATTGATTGGTGGTGGTAGGTTAATTTTAGATTATTTAATTTTGAGTATTAGGAATATATATTTATTTATCACTAAAAATAAATATATAATAATATATTATAGTTTGGAGTAAGGTTTTTATTTAGGGTATGAAAATAGTTGGTTAATTATGTAATTAAACACTTGATGTGTGTGTGTTATATATATATTGCGTATAGTAATTATATGGAGGTTATAGGTATTGAGGGGTAGTGTTATAGTAGTGAGGTGTTCTCTATATATATATAACTACGTTGGGTTGCTTATATATATACTATATGTTTATAAATATGTTTTTTTGGTTATTATGTATTGTAATATATATAGTAACTATACTATTATAAATATAAACTTAGTAGTAGTTATTAATCAAATATATACTGAGTAATAATAATTACGTAAACAAGTTATATTTATTTTATATGTGAGGTAAATATGTTGTTAGTTAGTTATTATATTTCCATAATTATATTAAATATTTAAAATAAGTAATACAGGATATATTATAATATTATTATTTGTTAGTGTTCAATTATATTTCTAATAGTATGTATTATTATTTAATGATTGTTATTTCTATTTCTGAAGTTGGAGATTGGAAATCATTGTACTGTTGTGAGTGCTGGATTCTTTATTGAGTGTGGAGGATAGGTAGTTGTGAGTATTTAAATTTAGTAAGATGCGTGATAAGCGGGCCAGTGCCGTCTAGTAACTAGCTTGGTAGGTGGTTGGCGATTAAACTTTAACTATTGCGCTTGTATGCGAAAGGTGAATAATATTATTGAACATTATGATGATATTAAATTTTGTTAGTGAGAGAATGTGCTAAGACCGAATGTAATTCATTAGTCGAGTATTCCGGTCTCGCATATCCGCTGTTCGGCTATGATTGGGTAATCAAAAAGCTCCGGCGAAAGTACGAGAACCGGAAGAAATGTCAGTCCATTGAGGAGATTGACAGCATAATAGCCTTGTTGTATGTCCTATTAAATGAGGCATTAGGACATAATTTCCCTGCTGCTGGTTGCAGAATAAGTATACCATTTACTTTAGCGTATAATGAACCAAGTGAGAGCTATTTAGCTTAAATGAATTAGGTTCTGGCACTAGTGCAATTATGAGAATAGATGATATAACCTATAGTATGGAATTAATTAGTAAATACTCAGTAGATTATAATATATATATTAAATATTAAATATATATAATTATATAAGTATTAAATATTATATAATATATATAATTATATATATATAAATAATTCTATATATATATATAAATTTAATAATAATATTATATATATATAATAATTATATAAGTTATAATATATATATTAATAATTAATAATTATATATTATATATAATATTAAATTATATTTATACTATATAAAATAGATATAATATTATATTAAATATATTTAAATATTAATTATATATATATAATAATATAAATATATATATAATTTATATAATAATATAATATTAAATTAATATATATAATAATTAACTAATAATTATAATTATAAATTATATAAATGTAATATATTTATATATTGTATATTTATATTAATATTTATTATATAATATGACAAAATACATTGGACTCATGGGTTAAAATGTTTTAAACGCTTAACCATCCATCTTTAGACCTATAAACATACACCTGTCAACGATAGAACACACATTCTTTTACCATAACACACCTGGACATAATAGGCACAAAATTCTTTTTCCATAAAAACCCAACAGCCCACAACTACCCAATAGGACACATTTGAGCGCATTCATCTAAAACCCTATGCCAATCACCAAAGTACTCGCACAACACTATTCTTTGCTCATATTATACCAGCCCTAAATATTATATACAAACAAAAATTTCTAGAAAACTTATTAATTAATCCAATACCGATAAAATACATTAACACATCAACTACCTAGCAAGAAAAATACCACCTTAAAAGATGCAGACCACCAAAACAACATCTTATATAAACAATACACCCCCACCAGAAATAAGCAAATCAAGAATTCAAGCTCGCATACATAAGACATAGATTTGAAGCGGATGGTTAATACCTAAATATGTTAAGATCACTCGATATTAAAATACTAACAAACACAGATGTCAAGCTTTTTAAATACAGCCACCAAAATGCATATGTTCAAAACTAGTAATCCTGGTTATACGTAAGATCAATGACACATCCCACTACTTTTACCATCTCAGACTGTGCGTTTAATGTAATTGTCACCTAATAGAAGAATCACATACGAGATGGAACATAACATCCCTGGGCGGATCAAACTAGGAGAGTCACTAGGCTGCGTCGGCCCGAGGGGGTAACCCGGGGGATCAGTTATTAGGCCTCTCCAAATATGTGGGAGTGGAGAGATAAATATAATAATTATATATTTATAAATTTCTAAATATTTTATAAAAATAATTAAATAAGTTTTCTATTATAATATTAATATTATATATATTAATTATATATATATATAAATATTTTAAATAAATATATTATAAATATTAATATATTAATAATTAAATTCTAAAATCTTTTAGAAATCTATCAATATAATATTATATATATATTATATATTAATATATAATTAATATATTATTATAGTCTACTCCCTTCCAATTTCAGCCTTAGTACTTAATTATAAACCTTCACCTCTTTTTATTCTTTTTAATAAGAAAATTCTTGACAGAGATACACACAAATTGATACTTACAATATAAATGATTTCTCTCTCTGAAACAACATTTAGACTAATAGGAATATAAAATTTAATAGCCAGAATTCTACATTATCTTGCATTAGTAATGTGCCTTACAAAATGTATTATAAGATCAAAAAACTAAAGTAAGACAAATGAAAAAAAAAATAAAAAAAAGTGTAGGTGAGTGTGATTAACTGTTAAAGAGATAGGTTACAAATGTTTTAAGTGGAAAAAAAATTATGTCCAAAGCTGAAAAATTTGTTCTAAGCCCTAATAATTGTTTAACTTCCACAATTTCAAAGCAAAGTCAAAGAGAAACTTAAAATTTTGATGTATTCAGATGCATTCAAGAACGAATTCAATCATAATATTATGAAATCACCTAATATGAAGATTAATATCAATTATTGAACCTAGATGTAAGCTTAACAACGAGTAAAAATAGATTTTTGCTTAATTGTCCTACCCTTCAAAATTATAAAATTCGTGTGTATAGAATTTCTTTTTTGGCAATTTGAAAAAACTGAAGTATCTTTTATTGAATAAATGCAAGGAATGAGTTGCGCGTGCCCCCTCGTGAGAGTTCTAGACGGCATTTTTTCTGTTCAGTCCAAAATTATTATTGAGAATTTTTCATATGGTAAATAACATAGAATTGTACGAGTTGCCACACAATCTTTTTTAAACATTTTATTACCTAAAATATAACTCTAGCAATACTACTCTTGGACACTTCCTAATGTCATTTTAGATCTGGGTTACATGGACTGTTATCAAATAATTGGACGACAGGTATGTCCATAGCATGGTAAATAGAAATATGATGTTATGCATAAAGAAAATTCTAAATAAAAATTTGAGTAACATTAGCTTTCGTAAGTGGAAATTACTCAATTTATTATTTTTACACAATTACTTAATTACCTAAATTATTAAAAATATATAAGAACAAAATAATCTGTTTATTTAAAGAATTAAAAAAAATTATCTCATTACCTGATTCAGTACAATAATTATCAGAAAACACTTTATAATAAATATAAAAAACAAATCCTAATAGATAATTAATCCTTCTTTTTTGGATCTTTGCCGGTACATTAAATCATAGATAATATAAAATGCTCTATTTATTAATGAATTTTGAGTTTGAAAAATTTATCTGACATATAGTGTAATTATGGTTGTAAATCCCATAGATTTATATATATCATTTTTGAAAATTATATAATATAAAAACTCACTATATAGTCAAAAATTACACCTGCTTTAAATAACTTCATAATTTATTATGCATATATATTTAAGTAATATGAGTATACTAGTTATTTCCGAGATATTTATGTACACTCATTATTTGTACTTAACGTAAAATTATTAATGAGGAAAAATGCTTAAAAGTTGCGTATTAATCCATTTTATAGTATTGTCAAAAATTATTTATCCGACTCATATGACCTATAATCAGTCATATAAGGCGTATGTCTACCTATCAAAGTATGAGGATAATATTAGCTATACCAATAAATACGTAAGGATAAATTATGTATATATATATTACTACCTATAAATTCTTATCTGTAAAGGGTTGTCTTATAATAATAATAAAACATACAAAATTTCTTACACGATAATAAATATTATAAATTGCTATGCTAATGACCAAATGTATTATACATAAAACAGTATGGCGGCGTATATATAGCAAGGTCGTGTATGAGATAATTTGTAATGAATGATTTTCATTCTTTATAGTTATAAATTTAGCTTTAAATCTAATTTCTTCCCAATCGAAAAAACTCCATCACAACAGTTGATTACAATTAATTATTTAATTAGTTATAGAATTAAATAAAAACCATTTGTTAATATCATTATGTCTTTATTTATATATAAAACTCACCATAGTGCTTATAATGACTAATCTAGAATAACAGCTTAGATCAAAAAATATTTTATGTTATAATTAAAAATTACGTTTAGAGAAATATAGAGAAGAGACGTTATTACGATGACCGCCTTTGAGTATAACAATTTATATTAACGTGCTAAAACTGTTTGCGAGTTGTAATAAATATTAACCAAAGCCCACATCATTCAGTCCTTTATCAATAGAGCGTAATTTTCGGTAAAAATTACAAAGAATAAGTTAGTCGGTAAAAAGTTGGTAAAAAAACTCGTAAGTTGTTCTATATAATAATTACGTAATAAAAATCAATATATTATAGTGTGATGACATTTTCAGAATACTCAGTTTATTCTAATAAAAGTTCACGATAGTAGAAAATTAATATATTTAATACTGAGGATTCTTGATAATTAAATAAAAGTACTTGTATTCCTATGGACCTTTAAAATATGAATTTGCAATAAAAATTTATATTGTTAATAATGATATTATATAGTAATTTTTATAATTGGAGACATTAAACTTAATGATAATACTAATTAGCAATTAATATTACATAAAATTTATAATATAAAAGTGAATTAAAAGATTCAAAATAAGTTACGATATATGAAAATAAAAATATATTCATGAATCTGTCACATTATTACATAAAGAATTGGAAAATTACTGCTCTCAGAATTATCTATAATTATTATATATGATAAAGAACTAGTGTGTTATTTAAATATTGAGAGTAATAATCACTAATAATAAATCTTAGATTATAAAATAAAGATAAGAGAAGTCGATGATTTACAATAAGAATAATAATAATAATCACCAAGGTCTCTGACAAAAATAAAACAAACTAATATTAATATTATATCTAAATAAAAATAATACTGTGTATAAATTATGTGGTTAACAAAAATAAAAATATAAATAAATAATACAATAATAGTTTATAAATAGACATAATGAATTTATTTCAAATTATTTCTTTATTGAAAAAATAAAACATATATCTATTAAAATAAATACTAAAATAACTAATAATACTAAAATATAAGAAATAACACAATCAAAAATTATTATTCAAATTTTTTCAATTTAATTTTATAATAATTATCGGGTAAATTAATTTTTTATATTTTAACTTCATAAATACATTAATTGTAAATTTCATAAATTTTTGTGGAGATATTTTAGCACTGATATAATTTGTAGTTTGGTATATTAAAACCGCTGACGTCTGACTCACACATAATTATAAATTGATTATATATATTTCTCCACTCAAAAAAAACAAAAAAGAATTATAAATTATTTTAATAACAGATCGTCTTTTTTTTTATTGTTTCCTTAAATATATTCTTGGGGTCAGGTTACCCCAAAATAAAGAACCCTCAAGACTTATTTGGATCTATTGAGGTAATATATATTATTTATACAATTATTAAAATATATATATATATATATATATTAAGTATTAATATGATATAACTATATATATTATATATATTATTATATATATATTAGATATTATATATATATATTAATACTATTATAATATAATATATAATTAATTATATATATATATATAATATATATATAATATAATATTATAATAAGTAGTATATATAATATTAATAATATATATATATATTAAACAGAATATATATATCTATATTATAATAATATATTAAATTTATTAATATATATATATATATATATATTGATTATAATAATATATATATATATTAATTAATAATTAATTATATATATTAATATTATATAAGTATATATATTAATATTATTATATATATATATTATATAATATATAGTTTATTAATATATATATATATATAATATAATATATATATACGGTATAGTATAATGATTTAAGAATTTAGAAATTTGTTTATAAAACTGAAAATCGTAAAATTAATCTATTTCAAGATACTAAATGGAAATTAATTGAATACTATGCGTAGTATATTTAATGGTAAATAAAATACTTGAGTTAATTTTGACGAACGTCTTTTACACGAGAGCAAAAAGAAGAAACTTTTTCTCCAGTAACTACGAATGATTGTGATGAGTTCTATAATTGTCTATTGAAATTCAACCTGAAACTTCAATAACCTTATATTATTAAATTAAGTATCTAAAACGAAAAAGATTGGATCGATAAGACTTCAGCTCTCCTATTATGGTCATATAAACAGGTGATTACACGAGTATATTTATTTTACAATCTGGCCAGTTAAGCCTTATAATTCTTCACTCTCTCTCTCTCTAATCCTCAAAGCTACTCTCTCTATTTCTCTCTCCTCTCTCTATCTACTTACTCTTCTATAGTTCTCATCTTCTATCTCTCTAGCTATATCATTGCATCTCATCCCTCTGGAATTAATAAGATATAATATATATATATTAAATTTAAATAATATATTAAGGTCGAGAATAAGTAGTATATTAAATCTACACGAATCTAGCGCGTTTAAATTTGATATCTTAAATTATTATAGTAACTTTGTGTCTTTAAATATATGACTTATATCTATTTGTGTTTTTATTAATATAAAAAACTCAGCTAAAATTTATATTATAATGTATATTATATTATTTTAAATATGTATATATAATAATATCTGATAACAACAAAATGTTGAAGAAAAAATAGCCTATTATAAATATAAAGATGCCATTTTCGCAAGAATAGTTATATATTATTATATTATGAAAAAATAACAAAAAATATATATATATATATATAAAAAACAAAAATCATGAAAAATCCATAAATTTTTAATGGGAATATATAAATTATATAATCTATATAAAATTGAAGTTAAATTAACTAATTAATCAGTATACCTATATCAATTTAAATCTAATAATACATTATAATTAATATTATTGGGATGAGATATTGACTTCCCTGCTATGATACCCGTAAAACCCGTAGGTAAAGTGAGGGTACTCCTTTCTACTACAATAAATATAGTTATTATACTATGATGAGAATAAATATTCGGATTATATAAATTAAATTTATTAATTGGAGAATATTAACATCAAGAACTCCCCAAAACATGATTACATTAGTTCAAGTAGTTGTTACGAGCCCAGAAAAAGTGAAAGGACGATAACTTATGGTGTTAATATGTAACCTTAAGCAACGAATATTAATATATAATATATTATATATATATTATTATTATATATATTATTAATATATATTAAATATATTATTAATTATATAATATTATATATATATATAATATATTAATAATTATATTAATTATTAATATAGTATATATATTATAATATAGTATATATATATATATATTATAATTATAATATATTTTAGGTATATATAATATTATATATCTCATAAAATATATTGTATATTAATATATATAATATATAGGTGTATATTTATTTATTTATGGATAAATATATTACTATATAATACTTTAATATATATATATTATAATTTTATTTAATGTATACTATATGTCTTATTCTCTCCGTCATAATTCCTCTTAATTTTAGCGCTCTATATTATATACAATTATTAAATAATAATATAATTATATTATATATATATAATATAAATATAATTAAGAGAGAGAATAATAATGATAATAAGAGATAAGAGAGAAGAGAGAGAGAGAGAGAAGAGAGGAGAGTTATATATATATTATATTATTAATATAATTAATATATAAATATATTAAATCATATAATTATATATCAGGACATAATCTGCAATATACATATGACGCTGACTTTAAAGTATTTACCATACTTGTTGGAGAATAACCTCCCTAAGTATTATGTGATAAAATAATAAAATTTTTATATCACAAAGGGAAATGTATTTCGAGTATGAAATGTGTTAAATAATGATATAGCCATTAAATATTATCTTGAATTAGTATATATCCGTTCTGTTTCGGTAACACCTCAGACTGTCAATATGAGATAGTAATTTTCGAATATGAATACGAATCATCCCTATCTTTGTTATATCATATAACTAATATCAATATACTGTCACTTCCTCACTCCGAGAAATGCGCACACAAGATACCCACACCAAGAAAGCACAGTACCGGCTGGACATATGCGTTTAATATCAAATGACGGTGTAATGAACAGGCCTATATAGGGTTACAGGATAGAGTCAATTCACAAGAAAACGCTACGTGTCACTCAGTGTATAATATGTAAATTATACTCATTAACCACGCGCGGTGGACCACCAAAGAATGATAAGGTAAGGTGATAGGAACGATATAATGTAAATAAGTTCTGTCTATAGGGGAATCGTACTATCTTGGGGCTCAAAAGTGAGAGTTCCTCCATGGCTCGTCGTATGAAGATTATCAGGGTAAATGACCCAAAGCACCGCAACTGCAGCTTAGTTATTGATGGACGGGATAGTGAGCAGATTTTCCCTCTGTTATGGTAAATCTATGATAGAAGTTTTTTTTTTCTTACGTGGTAGAGAGTGGATACAAAGATGGTTTTAACCAAGTGGTACCGAAGCTTTAACCTTCTAATTATAATTTAACCATAGGGAAAAGGGATATCGAAGGCGTACTCCGACCTAAAAGTGTTTTTGCATTAATATATAGATGAGTATCAATCATCCAGATTTATCTGAGGTGTAGGGTTATGGTTGTGGTGGTAATTAAGTAAGGTATATTAACGATATGGGGTCAACAAAACATTATGTATATTATTTATTGTGAATAAATATGTGTTTAAAACCTCTGCAACTACTATAGTATGTATAGTTAACCCTCAAGCAAATCCAGGTTCTATGTAATAAGGTTAGTGATAACACTCAACTGGTAGTATCATAGTATACACCCTTTATCAATAAATTGAACCTATGGACCTTTCATACAGAATTCAACAGCAGCACATAAAGCAATAGTAAATTGACTGACAATATTACTATTAACTCAGATCGAGTTGGGTGACCACCTCTAGTTAACAATTATGGTTAGGCATTAAAACTCAATTAGGTTTTGGTTTCTGTTTGGACTTGAAGTGTGTGTAGGGCTTCAGATATGTTAGGTTCGATGGAAGGCTTCGGGGTAAATTAACGAGTTGGCTTAGGTTTTGAGGTAAGGAGTATAGATGTTAACTACAAAATGCTGACGGGACCTGCCTTGTTTTGGGTGTTGGTTTAAAGAGTCACGGGTAACAAGCACCTACAATCAAGTCGGTTTGGTTGTGTCAGTCTTTACTAAAGGCTAGTTCTAACGGATCATAGTTGGTGAGATAACTTCTCTCCTTGTATTTGAAGATGAGCGTCATCCGAGACCTTAGCCTCATGGGTGTTTTTTTTAGCTCGTTATTTATTTTTTATGATATGTGACTTTTTTTACTTTTATGCGCACGAGATATTATCCCCTCCCCCTTCTCAATGTTGCTAAGGAGGTGGTGGAGAGGGGTTTTAAGAGGAGTTGCCAACAACAACGCGTTAATGTTTTCTGCTTAACCGCAAGAGATCAATGCTAGCCATGAAGTAATGTCAACTGCGATAATCCTAAGAACCATAGCGCAGCACTGAGCGACAGTAAATATATATCATTATTATACTATGTTACATCCATCAAGTACCTGGATGTTTTTTTTATTTATTCGCTTAGTTTATTCGACAATTAATGCTGATATCCTCAGAGTTTTTTTTTTTTGGATGAACTTATGTATATAAATCAATTCTAAATTCCGAATATTATTTTTTTTTTAATTTAAAAAGGAAAATATTTTTGATAATTATTTGATATAATTAAAATATTTTTATTTTCAAATATTCCACGATGTACATCCATTAAATAGACATATCAATTAACACTCTAACCTTTGATGCATCACACATCACAACACCCTAACCGATCCCAAGTCACTAACTAACGATTCAGGGGTGGTAGAACGTTCCGTTTGTATCCTGTTAGCTCTCTCATTTCCGTTTCCATTTTAGTCTCTGTTATATTCTTATATCTATCGCCGGTCTCCATTCTACCTGTGGGACTGCTTCTATTCTGCCGCTTGTGACTTCTTCTGGGGCAGAAGGTCTTCCGAACCTACCCCTTCATAGTAACTCTACTCATCCAAATTTTCCTATTACATTGATTTTCATTGTAGAACTCTTTGTGAATTTTTCGCCTTTCCACTTAAATTTGTATTTGTTTTTAAATAATTTGGTTTTTTATTTTACTAGACACTTATTTTAATTTATATATTTATTCTTTGGTAATATTTAGACCGTTTTCTGAGTTTTTAACAAGAACTTAATTATATATATATTCATCGATTTTTGGATGTATTAGTATATATAAATCTATTATAAATATATTTTATATTATATATTCTTGAATAATATTTTTATTTTCACTTGGATTCTATTATTTTTTGTGTATGCATAAGTATTTTAATTAATTATTAGTATAAGTTAAAAAAATTTACCTTGCTATTAATAAATTTAATATCAAGCTTATCACATTGTTATTAATTATTATTATGATTATTCAACAACCATCATGATCTTATTTAGACAAGTGTCATCAATGTAAATAAAATACTATTTACGATTCTTTAAGTTAATATATAAATATATAAATATATATATATATACTATATATATATATATATAATATAATATATATATACGTATAATATAATATATATAAGAATAATATATTAAAATATTTTATTTAATATTAATATATTATTAAGTAATAGCTTTTTTGTGGTCTTCTTACATTTATATATTTGCCTAATTTGGGTAATAAAGCATTTAAATATTTATTTACAATTGATTGATTTAATATTATCTCTTATTTGTTCAATAAATAAATATAAATAAATCAAAATAACTAAGCGAAACTTTTTCACATATTTCATGAAATATTAAATAAATTATAAATTAAAATAAATAAACATTATAGGGATAAAAGGATATAGAAAGATCCTGTATGATAACTTATCTAAATAGATAAGATGTTTTTTAGGCCTACCTAAATGTAAATATCTCTTGGGTTTGATATTGTCTTGCCATGCCGAATGTGCCAGCTGGAAACATATTCAACCTGCTTTTTTTTGTGACTAGTCGTAAAAATAAGTAGGCCTATACAATTGTCGAACGAAACGACAATAGGCTTATCCACAAAATTATCTACAAATTATATAGGTGGGTTCCTACTTGTGCAATCTTTACATTTCCCAGCCCAATTTTCCAGTTGGTTGCTTTCTATGCGAAATAAATACTTTTGAGTTTTGAATGTAAATTTTAATCACTAGATGTATTTAACTTGTACCTTAAAAATAAGTTTATAACTGGAACTTCATTGTGACTAGTAATAAGCTGTTTGGTGGAGTTGACTGGGACAAAATTTGGACTCCTTATCACTGTTAGGAACCTTTTTATTGTTTTGACTTAAATTAAAACTTTGAGGTCCTATTAGGATACAATTCTTTAATCGATAACTCTATGTGGATACAAATTTTTAATAATTTTGCAGGGAAAAATGGAAACTTTTATATTATTTTGATTTCTTAACAGAAAATGCACTGAAAATAAAAATGATACCTTTAGCTATTAAACTTTGAAAAAAATTAAATTATTTTAATTATTTTAAACAAACACCTTATTTATAGGCACGTTGTAAAACTTGGTTAATTCAGATTGAAGAACAGATTCAATATTATAAACACGTCATACACAGACAAGACAATTCAATATTCTTAAATCAATTTTCAAAGGGGGAAAAAAAGTAGAGCGCAGGTAAAAAATTCCTTACCATTCCGTAAGTTTTTATTTTAGTTTTTCAAATAAATCTGAAAGAAAAAAATTGTTTTAAAAGATTGTGCACTTTATTAAAGCAGAAATTAGTAGCATGGAGAGAAGGAAAATGGATTTAGATTATAATTACGCAAATGTTAATAATAATTTTTTTAATTATCGAGAAAAAAAAAGAATAAAAATTTGGATTTTATTTGCACAATCTGTAATTTCCTCTTGTTTTTTTTTATTCGTATGAGCGTATACTAATCATATTTCGTAAACAACTCGATTTTATCAATTATTATTTCTTCTTGCAATTATAATTAAAATTTTGAAGTGTATCAGTCATTCACCTTAT
Organism: Trachelipus rathkii; assembly: GCA_015478945.1. Classification (NCBI taxonomy): domain Eukaryota; kingdom Metazoa; phylum Arthropoda; class Malacostraca; order Isopoda; family Trachelipodidae; genus Trachelipus; species Trachelipus rathkii. Next base: position 22,824 of record JABUQX010125894.1, read on the forward strand.
TATTTGCTTTTAATTTTTTTTATTATTATTATTATTTGATGCAAATTGAATAGAAATTAAATACCTTGCCATTTGACAACATTCGGCGCTTTCAATGAAATTTTCTATAGGAAATCCTAATTAACTAGCTAGATCTAACCCCTCCTTGATGTCTGTTGGTGGGCTGCCAATCCTTTATCCCCATACATGATTGCCAATACTTTGTTCCAATTGCAGGTTTTTCAACTCTCTGTACATATTCTTGGGTTATCAACATTTTGTGACTATAGATTGTTGCCAACACACTGCTGATATTGCAGGCTAACAATACTTTGTGACTATAAATAGGGATACTAACACCGTGTAAATTGGAATCTTATTAGACTCCAAAGAATATTTCTAGGTCATTAATTACATTATTACATTAAAATTTATAATTGAAAAAATATATTATTCATTATTATAACCGTAAGAAATTCAGGACTTCCATTTGGTTTTCTTCAAGATTTACAATGCCCTTGAGTTTTTTTTTTTTTTAAAACTAACTATTTATGAATTTAGAAAAGAAGCTTGGAAAAACACTTTTGAGCTTTTCAGTGTCTTTAGCAATATAGATTATCATTATCACTGTATTATATCATTCCCGTCAGTACCTGTTCATACTTCTTAATATACTTTACTACATATTTTATATACTTTATATATATTATATTATTATTATATATATAGATATATAGATATATATATATAACTAATTATTTTTAATATATATTATTATATATATATATATAAATTTTTTTTTATAATTATATATAATATATAATATATATATATCTATATTATTATATTTATATATTAGATATATATAATATATATATATATTATTATATTATATATATTATATTGTATAAAATTAAATAATAATAATAATATATCATATATAATAATAATTATAATAATAATAAAATAATAAATCATATAATAATAAATAAATATACAGGTTGCACTTCACTGGCATTTTGTCGTCCTGTTCGAGGAGGGAACTTTCTAGAAAGCTTTTTCCTAACATTAATATGAAAGATTGAGACTTCGTCTTCAATCACTCAGTTATATAATATTATATATATATATATATTATATATCATAGTATATTTATATATATATATATATATATATAATATTATTATATATATGATTATTAATAGTATATATATGAATATAATATAAATATATTAATTATATATATATATATATATAATATATAATATATATATATATATATATTAATATAATATAAGATATATATATATTATATATATATATATATACTCGTGTATATTTAATTTGTTAGAAAAGAAAATAAGGGAAGGAACAAAATGATTTATTCAGTACTCTTGGTACACCATCGTATTCGTCATTTCATTCATTCTTCTTTATTGACAAAGGACAAATTAAAGAAAATCTTTTTGAAAGGAGGGAAAAAGAATCTTTGAAAGCTTTTAAAGGTAAAAGATTGGAAAAAAATTTCATGATCTTGTGTCTTATAATATATATATATATATATATATTATATTATATTTATATATATTATTATATATTTTATATAATCTATATATTATCTTATAATATATATATTATATAGTATATAATTTATATATATAATATAAGTTAATATATATTATATATAGTATTTTCATATATTTCATAATATATGATATAATATATAGTATATATATTAGATTATAATATATATATATATAATAAACACCACAGCTCACGGAGCAGAACCCTAATCTAGGAAGGGGTGACTCAATTAACTCCGGCAGACGAAGCAGCCAGGAGAGAACAGTCGATTGCCCACAAGACCAGCTTGCGAACTGACTTGCTATGTTTGCAGTCTGTACCACTTGAGCTACGCGCTTATTAATAAATAATAAAAAAGAAAAATACATACATACATACATACAACAAATACAGTATACATACAACATACATACACATAATAGCAGCTACCGTAGCTCAATCGCTAGAGCGACAGATTCGCATGGCAGAGCCTGGTTCGATCCGAGTCGGATCCTAGGTAATAGATTACCTAGAAAGTTCCCTCCTTGAATAGGCTAGAATGAATGTTTTGATTTTTGAAAGAAAAAAATTACTACATACATACTCAGTACAGAGTACTTAGTCCCATAATAACAATAGAAGAAAAATTTTGTTATATTTTACCTATGTAATTTTTTGATAAGATCTACTACGAAATTATGACATATATATTATATAGTAGCTATATGTTTAAAACTTTTTAAAATTTTATGGTATAAATGAATAAAAGCAAATTGTAGTATATATTATATATATATATATATCCTTGTTCTTTATCCTCCCTTGTTGTTTTATTCGTATTGTATTATTAAAAAACTAACCATCAAAATGAATAATAGTAATAATAATATATAATAATATAATATATAATATATAATAATATTATATAATAATATACTAATAATAAATAAGAATAGTATAAAATTAAGAATAAAAAAAAAATGGTTAAAACCAAATCAAAAAATAAAATAAAATTAGTAGACAATAGACATATAGATTATAGATATAATAATTTTTATATAATAATATAATAATAATAATAATAATAATAATAATAAATTATCTACAAAATCAACAACCATGATGCATGAATATTTATTTGTTTTATTATTCCGTAAACTAAAAAATGCTACCACATCCGCAAACATTTTTTTTTTTTGAAAATGTTGATCAATGTTGAAAAAGTTATTTCATAAAAGAAGTCAGTGAAGTGTCTCACATTTCCAAATGTCGGTTCATCTTGTCATTAATCATAGCCATCTGCTGTTTAACTAAGAATCTTATTATTATTTTAGTAGGAAACGACGAAAAAGCGAGTCATTCCGTTGCTCTGTGCACTGTATCTGTTAAATAATGAATTTAACTGCAGTATTAATAAACAGGTTTTTTTTTCTAGTTAGGTTTTGAGGTTTTTGAAGTGAGCATCAGACGAGAGAAATGTTTGGACTTAATTTTAATTTACGTGTGGTTTACTTGGTTTTAAAAGATGGCAAATTTAATTTGTAAGTAAATTTAATTTCAATATCTAATTATTTGTAATTAACATATATTATGTGAAGAGATAATTGTCATATTAAAAATTAACATTTTGGATTGCCATCTGGTTTATTTGATATATAATATTTTATAATTATATATAATTATAGATATTAATTATATTATATAGATATATATTATTATATAACTATAATATATTATATATATAGTATATTATATATCTTAATATATTATATATGGGTACTTAGTTTCTTCTACCTCTCGAATATTAAGTTTTAAATTGTTTTCGATTATATGTGTATCGTTTTACCAAATACCGAGTTGTTCATTAATTATAGAAACATTAACTGTATATATTATATATAATTATATATTATTATTATTATTATATATTATATTATATATACTATATATATATTATATATATATACTATAAAGATGACTTTAATTCATTGAGTTTTGGAACCTTTCAAATATTATGTATATACAAATTTAGGTGCACTAAGTTTTTTTACTGTTCCGTGAAGTGACGTCATTTGTTCGAATTTTCTGAATATCAAATTTTGAAGGATTATTCAATTGTGAGAATGTCGATACATGTATCATTGTGCAACTTTTGTTTAATACTAGATAAAAGGTTTGTAGACGACTAACAAGAATGTGAAATTACAATTAGAGAAAAAGTTTTATTTTAGCAAGTTTGTCCAGGCCTATTTTTATCCAAATATTCTTTTTTTTTCAAATTTAATTCCTACACTGATGCCCTTTTATTTATGTATTTTTGTAATAACGAAACAGTTTTCAAGGGTAGTGTGCATAGATGTCAGTGAACCAACAGTTATAGATTGTTTTAATTTTTGCAGCAGATAATATATATATTTAATTCTATATAATATATATATATTATATATATTAGTATATTATATAGTATATATTAATAATTATATATTAATATTATTATAATTTTATAATATATTCTATATGTTGGTTAGGAAAATGTAAAACAAACAAACAAAAAATAAACACAAGCAAACATAAATAAGCGGCCGTCGGGACATATATCTAGTATAATATTATTGTAAATGTATTGCACTTTACAGTAGGGCCGGCCAACGGGAAACAGGGGGACGTTTTTCCATACCCGTAGGGAGGGGCGGAGGAACCCCCGCACACCCAAACCCAAGAGCGGTTCCGGAGACCTCCCGAGGGGGAAAGTCCAACCCCGAGTTCCCGAGGCGATGACGACTCTGCCATCGGCGTATACCCTGGGTTCGATTTCATATTTTAGTTAAAAAAAAACAAATACTAGAAGTTAGGTTGGTGAGAGGAGCACGGTGGTATTTAAAACAGCTCTGAACTGGAACCAGAACCAGGAATTTTTTTTTTTTTATTTTTTTTTTTTTTTTTTTTACATTTCCGCACTAAAATTAAATTAGACCAGCAATGTATTCCTTTTTTCCCGGTAGATGTTGTAGTTTTTGAGTGATTGTGCTCTTCTAGAGTGAATATTTAATTGATATATATATATAATATATAATATATATATTATAATAATTATTATATTTATTTTATTCATATATATTATATATTCTTATTACATATATATATATAAATATATATCGTAGTCGTAATATTCTGTACATTATATCTCGTAAGTCTAACATATACGGTAGGGGCTAATTTTTACATATATATATACTTATATATATATATTATATATAATATATTATAAATATATAATTATATTATATTATATTATATATACTATTATGTATATATATATATTCAAGTGGCGCGCAATTTTAAATTAAAGCGCCAAACCAAAAGCGCAAAGTGAAAACATTAGCGCAGGCAAAAGCGCACATTTATCACAATACTTTAGTCGCGCCTGCGCACAGCGCACATGTTTCAAATCACTGTTTCAAAAGCATAACATTACAGGCAAGAAATTAAAATAAGCGCAGTATTTATGTAAGAATTATTTTAAATTTTAATGAAAGATGACTTTAACAAAGAATTGCTATTAAGTATTCCTAGTGTTCTCCTCCCCTCTCTCTTGATCTGATAGGTCATATCCCATTCGTAGAGATAAATTTTTCAAATTGCTGGATGATGGCTTCGCTCTTTGCTCTTAGATCTCAGAACCTTGAATAAAAATTTCACGCGCTGAGCTGCTTGGTAATGAGGATTTATACTTACTACAGTCCTAACCTCCTGTTTCACACAAACAGTTCTAGGAGAGGGCACTGTGTGACACATTTACTGCAGACCGCGGATCCAAATTTTTCCCAACTCCTCCAGATGTCTGCTGAATATAATGGCCCTTCATTGTCTGAATTTAGAAATGATATCAGAATTCAAATCTTTTTAGTTTCATTTTGACATTGGTCAGTGTTTGTAATAAATGTAATGTTTAATTGTATCTATATATATAAAGATTTAATATTTTATTTAATATTCTATATTATTATATATATAGATATTATATATATTATATATATATAGTATTATATATTTATTATATATAATATATATATATATATAGATTTATAATATATATATATATAAATTATATTCTCTCTTTACTTATAATAAATATTATGATATAAATATTATTATAAATTATTATAATATATTATAATATTACTATATATATATACTATTATATTTATTATATTATTTTATTATATTATATTATATTATATTATATAAAATATATTGTATATATATATATAAAATATAACAAATATAATAAAAAATAAGTTAAATTATAAATATTATTTATTTATATATATATATATATATTATTAATATATAACATATTAAGCATTTCTTGTTAATATATATATAATATATATATATATTATATATTATATATAAATAATTATATATATATTATATATATATATATAATAAATATATATATATATACAAGAATGCTTGAGTTTGTTCAATTAGTAAATAACTCACATAATTGGGTCACTGTCGGACTCTGGCCATCGACCTTCAGTGCCCTTAATGTTACAAGTAAGATCGCTCCAATTACACTTTTATTCCTCATTCTTTTGGTATACTATTCCTCATTTAACCTAGTACCACTCCGATTGAAGTAGATGCAAGCGTTCCATAAGCAAACTCAAATCATCAAGATACTGATGAACCCGTTCAAGCTCTTTCTTCCCTGTTGCCTTGTGCCTTTAGGCAAGTGTTGACTAAGGTTTGCAGTTAATTCCACTCTCGTTGATTGCCCGACTGTCTTGAGGAGAAGATTAGGCAATAGGATCCCGCGTGCTTTCTTTCTGTTCCTAAATATTAGCCTTAACAGCAAATAGGCGCCATATTTCATGTACTCGCATACCTCCTTATCACTTTTAAATACTGTAGAGACAGTGTTTCTCACACAAATGTGTTGATTGGTCCTGCGATCATCAAGTTCTTAACAGTTTTTATAGAATCGATTAGAGTTCAGAGTATTACACTTGGTGTTTTAGCTTTTCAATCCTGCTAATTTGCGCTGAGTTTTCCTTGTTTGGCATCCACAGTTCCTGTGCTTGGTCAGTGTCTTATTAATGATCTGTGACCAGAGACCAGCGAGGAACATTGAAACATCCTAGTGCCAAATGTTTCATGTGTAGATGAACGGCAGTTCTTAGGTCAAGAATCATGTTCTCTTTAGAGCATATTTCTATCTGGAATTTTGTCTGCAGAACATCTGTGCACCATTTGCTCCATCCTCTCAGCCAACCACTTCCTGAAATCGGTGCCTTTCTCTTCCTCTCGCTACCCGTTTGCTGAGCATTACCAGAAAGGCTGCACAAAATTGCATCATACTGTGTAATCAGCAACCTGAAGATAAATTTTAATTTAGTTGTTTCCTCATTTTTTGGAAGTTATAATTTTTTTCGCTACTTTATTATTTTCATACTGATTTTTACTGACCTTTGCTCAATGTCAATTTTTTATGATTCCGCTAATTGTTGGCTTGACTGGCTGGTTGAGAACAGTAACCTCTCTAGAGCAAGGACGACTTCTCTTCTTCAAGTATTCAAAAATTAATCCATGAACGTCATCCCTGAAAACTCGTTGTTGTTCCGTCCAAGCTGTCTGCGTTGTGCCACATAACTGACCTTATATATGTTGGTAATCAGCTTCCTATTATGCACATGACATCAAGATCCTCATCACTTTTCTTCTGGAGTAGTGGAATCAGAGTTCAAGGACAGGATTGACAAAGAACTCGACTCCATAATGTAATGGCCAAATGTCATTTAGCGAATCATCGAAGCAAAATATTTGATGAGAAATGATATTACCGACAAATGAAACTTGGTATTTTAATTCGATGTGTCATAGACTGTATTCTGTTGGTTTTTAATCTTTATTGTGACACCATTTATTAAAGTTACTGTAGTTAAATAAAACTACCTGTATTTAAGCAATTCAAGGCCTTTCTGTTTAAATATTTTCGAATAGACTGGAGGATGTTTTGACGCCTTTTGCTGGGTGGTCTCACTGTCCTGTGAGCAGTCGCCCGCTTTGACCTCTTCAATTGCAGTACACGCATTGAAGATTAAGGCAAAAGGTAACTAGCATAGACCTTATAAGTGAAGGTTTGGTTTTTAACATGGACATTCAATCTTTCCCATGTCTCATCTATGCCATACTCCTCTTCGTCTTGCAGACGAAGTATAGAGACTGGGCCATGGTGCTCCAAGTCGTCTGGTGCTTTTTTTCATGAAGTCAGAGGCGATCGACACTCAATATGCAGCGTTAACTTCGGAGTTCACCGTGTGCAATCTTTTTCCTTAAACCACTTTCAATATCTGTTTTATTCCAATTTAAACAAAGCACTAAAAGGTTTAATCGCTATCACAAGTAACCAATTAATCAAAAATTGCATAATACTAATAATAAAATTAATAATCACGTAATAATATATAATAATAATAATATAATAATTAATAATTAATCAATAAATATAATAATTAATATAATAATATAAAATATAGTAACAATAATAATAAACATAATAAATAAATAATAATAATTAATAATATAATATAAATAATAATAATAATATAATAATAATAAGATAATATATAATATAAATTATTATTATAACTTATTATTATATATTAATTTATGTAATTATATATATTTTATATATTAATTATATATATATATATTATATTATATATATATTTAAGGTATATATATAATTATATTATTATATATATATACTATATATATATATAAAGCGAAATATTAATGGAGGCAAACCAAATTTTTAGATAGAGCGCAAATTTTGGCGCTTTTCCTCTTAAAAATTTTAGCCGGGCACTGGCAAAAGCGCACTTTTAGCAATTCGGCCAAACGCCCCCAAAAAAACATTTTCCCCTAAAGGGGCGCAAAATTGCTCTCTTTGCGGCCTTTTCCCGGCTTTATTGCGCTATGGCCCCCCTCGATATTATTATATATATATAGTAAATATATATTATATATTATATATTATATAAAAAATTAGTTCACCATGAGAATATTGCATGTGGACTTCTCATTTTATTTATATTATATTTATAACTAATTTTTATAAAATATATATATATATTAAATATATATTATATAATATATAATATATTAACTATGATAAAATATAAATAAATAAATTTACACATAAATAGATAGATAGATAAAAAAATAGTAGAAAATATATATATAAAGAGAATTCTAAATGAAATTTAAATTATAATAATAACTATTTAAATAGCTGAAGAAGAAGTGCTGTTTTGAATTATGAAAAAGTAAAAGTCAGGAACAGTTTAATGAAAGAATTAATATAAATCATGATATAATCTATATATATACTTGAATCATATTTAATTGTCATCTTTTAATTTTATAAACTTAAAAAAATATGGGTAAGACGATGTGGTACCTACTCCTTTTCACTACTCGCGATGTTGTATACGCTCCTTCTGATTTGAGCGGCATATGGTATATAATAACAGTGATATATTATTATTGGATATATATATTCGATGGTGAGTATGGATGCTTTTGTTTATAATTAGGTATTTTTATTATTAGGATAATCATTTATATATTGTTATATATTATCTTAGGTTACCAGTATTGGTAAGCAAAGTGCGAACGGGGTGAGGTGTAAGAAATAGGTAGTATATATGTATATAGTATATATATAATACTAGAAAAATAATTAGTAAGATATATATATATATATATAATATAGGATTATAGTTACTATTAATATATCATGAATAAGTTAATTTATAATCAGCCTCCATGAATTAGGGACGACGACAGCATATTACTAAAACAAAACGTAAGCTTAACAGATAATAATTAGTTAAATACATATTTTGTACTAATAATCATCGAATAGTCAAGATATTATTAAGCTTTACTGAACAAGTTACATTACATAATATGATTAGAACATTTAACTTTAGTATTAGAAAATAAAATAACAAAATTGGCTCTAAACTAATGAAACTCTTTTGAGGGGTTAAAATGGGTTTGTGAAGTGTTTAGGCATACGCTTTTTATTTCTACCTCCCTAGTAAGCGTGTCCAGCAGGACCCATAACCGCCTTGTTGACCAGATAATTCTGAGCATCCTCCATTTTGGGGATGTTTATATCATTTATTGAGCAGGTTGTAGGTTTTTCTTACAGTTTGCGGTTTCATTATGATACATTCTAACCCTTAACCTATACCCTACCCAAAAGTTAGTCTCATCGCTATTCGTACTCTATTAACACTAATTACGTTCCCCATATCCTAAAACGATCCACCCTATGCTATGCTCGTTTATTCGGCTCAACTCAAACATTACCCTAACGCTTCCAACTTCTGAATCTACATAGCAGATAGGAAAGATGTTTATCCTCTGTTAAATATAGGTTCACCCTCCTAATCCCCTAGAAAGGTAATCCTTAAATTGTGAATTGTCAGTTGGAGATATTTCCCCATTCTTATATGTAATATTCCATCAATATATGAAGAAACTTGATTCCGATCAAAAATTGTCTCTCTCGGACCAATGAGGAACATTTGTCTAATGGCTGGCAAGGTAAAAAGAATTTATTCAGATCCCACCTAAAACAACTATATACATGGTCACAATATTGAATATTATTAATTAAATTCCATGCTATCAATTAATTGCTCTAGCAGGTCTGTATATTGGACGAAACTGATCTTTACTCCAGAGATTATAGGATATAGTATCAAGATCGTGATCAGAGGAATTGGCTACCCACTGCATCCTATAAAAATTCATCGTTCAGTTTGTAACAATCATAACATCAAAAGTATAAATGATTGGGTATATTCCCCATTTTAATAGGTTTTAGCAATCAGGCTTTAAAAATAAAAGAAAAAATTGTTTAATATTGTTTAATTTATTTAGCAACTATTAGATAATTTCAAACAAGAAATACAATGGAAGACTTCCGATTGGACCGAAATTCAATTAAATGTCTTTTCATGCTTTCTAATCAGGATGTACTTAGTATATTCAAGAAGAAGGAATCATAATTGAACAACCAACTCAGATCTCCTTTATCTACAAAATATTTTTTCATTTTGTAAAATTTATATTTAGTCCTTACACGTTTAAAATTCTGAAAGGAAGCCCTTTGTGTAATTCGGCTGAAAGCTAATTTATAGTATCTGTAGAATTAGTTTTTATTAATACAATGTCAGTTTTGTACAAATGTTATTTGTGTTGCAATAAAAATTAAAGTAATATTTATAGATATATATATTGTCTTAAGGCGTTAAGATTTTTTTTTGACAGATTTAGAAAAAGTCTTAGTTACTGTCTTTATTAGTTTTCTCTATATTATATAGGTTTTACAATATATCTTATCTTTATTTTCACAAAATCAATGTTATAAAAATATTATTTTTTTAAAACATTTTAATTTTGATTAACTACTTCAATGAGCTTATAGTCTAATTCAATGGGTAATATTGATTATACGATAGTTACAGGATAATATAAGATAAGAATTATTTATTTTCAGTGATTTATGTTATTTTATATTAATGTATATAATTAAATAAAAACACTCTATTCAAAGTTAATTTCCATATTGCAAATCATTATTTGTATATATTATTTACTCTCAAATATAATCAATAGTGTGTGTACTTGTAGATAATATAATATATAGAACATAATAATATATTTATGTATTATAAGTATAATAACTTATATTTGTTTTTAAATAAGTCATCTGTTATTTTATTTATTATATTATTATAAAAGAAACTGCACCATACCCCATCTTCCCTCTCTGTATATCTACAACTCTTCTAATTTTTCCTCTGCCGTATGCAAATCAGAGATAAATAACTATTCTTTTTTGATTTTTAAAAAAAATTTTAAGATATAATAATAAGGTAATATTAATGATTTCTCAATATTTCTATTTTTTTTTTAAATGTATATAGATCAATACTATAAATCCATTAGTCAAAAAAATATCATATATAATATAATTACATAATAAATTATATAAATATATAATATATTTATATATTTTATATACTTTTATATATTTATAATATATATATACTATAATCCAGATTAGTCTACAAAATACCAACCATCTTATAAGTATAACATAATAACAATAATAGATAAAATGAAGTTACTCTGGACCTGTATTTATGAGTGATCTCATATTACTTAAAATTTAATTTCTACATATTGATTTATCTCTTAAAATTAGAAAAGTTGGAGAATACGATTGCTAATAATCTCAGTATCAACTTTGTGTGCTATAGTATATTAAGATCTCATTTTCATTGACTAGTATTAATTTTGCTTACTTGCATTTTATAATATTATCGAGATTTATACACTAGTACACTCTAATATATATGTCTTAAAGATAGACCTTGAATTCAATTTTATATATCCTTATAGAAGGTATTATGATATATTTATATATTATAGATATATATAGTTATATATATATTATTTATATTATTATATATATCTATTATTAATATTATCTATATAATTTTAAATATATAATATTATATAATATATATATATATATATATATATAATATACAATATATATTTATTATATTATATATATAGTTATTAATAATATATTATATTATATATATATACTAATTATTTATATATATTTGATAAAAATGAATATTAAATATATATATAGATATATATTCGTATATAAATACTATATTGTAGATATATATTTTATAATACTAATATATACTTTTCAATTTATGTGGAGATATATATGAGATATTATATATATATATATATATATATTATATATTATATTATATATATATATTTATATATATATATAATATATTATTATTATATATATCTATATATATATATATGTACATATTTTATATTATTATAATATATAATTTATATAATATACTATATATATTATATATATATCATTATTTTATATATTATATAATATTATATATAGTAATATATTCAGATTTCATTTGTTATTATTATTACTAGTTAGTTTTTATATATTACACATTTTCAATTTTCTCAAAATCAGAAGTTTGTTTAAGTCTCTCAAATGAATTTTTTTTTATCCAAAGAGTATGAAAGATTTTCTTTAAATTTAAATTGTATATTTTAATTCCTCATCAGTTAATCCACTAATTACTTTTTTTTTACTAGTTTTGTTTATATTATTTAATATTTTGTTATTATATTATCATTATTATTTTTTATCTTTATTAATGTTTAATTGTAGTCTATCTATCTATTTATATTATTTTTAGTATTATTATTTTTATTATTATTAATGATTTATTATATTATTTTTTTTATTATTTTTTTATTTTTTTTTAATTATACTTAATTCTTTTTCAATACTAATACTCATTTATTGATTATATTGTATTATTTATTTATATTATTATTTATTAATATATTATTATTAATGTATTATATTTGATTATATTATATATGATTTATTTATTTGTATATATTATTTAAATTATTATTATCTTACTTCTTCCACCCCGTTTCTCGGAAATATTTATTTTATTACCTATTTTCATTTAATTTTCTTATAGCAATAAGTATTCTTGGAATAGAGATCATTCAACTCTATTTTAACGCAAATAATAAATAGTGATATCATTTATTTTTTATATGAACATCCTGGAGTCCTAGGTGACTTTACTGTCCTTCAACGTTTCTCGGACATCTTCAATATAATATCTCTCTACTAATTTTAAATGTCAATACTTGTTCTATTCTACAACTCAAATCAGTCTTTCATATATATCTCTACTGACATAGTAGGTACAGGTATATTCTCTAATAATGGACTTCATAAATTAATTACCTACTATGAGTTTTTACTATCGTTACTCAACTTATCTCCCATACACCTGTAAGTATACTTCATATTGGTCTCCTCCTCATATCTCTCCGGGGATATATTACCACTTATACATAATCGCCTTTGGTTATATATCTATCTATTATAACTATATATATTATTAATATATTTAATATATTATTAAATATATTCATTAAATAATATAAGTATTATATATTAATATATAATATATAATTAATGTGATATGTCACCGGAATTTTTCTCGGGAGTACCTAAGCCGGTAAGGCTTGAGGTAATTGAAATTTTTAATTTTCCGCCGGGGCCCCCGGGAATTTGAAGTAAAATAACTTTCCCATATTATTTTACACTTTTATCTTTTATTATTATATAATTTAATTATTATAATATATATATATTATATATATTATTTTTCATATATATTTATTACTATACTAATATATATATTATTATAAACTTAAATTATTTTATTATTATATTTATATTATAATGAATAGATAATATATTTAAATATTTATATTATATTAAATATAATATATATGAAAATATATAATGGAAATTTTCAGAAATCTTTATATTATTTATATAATATTATTATGATCACTATAATTATATATATATATAATATAATATATTATTATGATAATATATATTATATTATTAGGGATTTTTTAATAGTTATATATATGTGTATATAATATAATATATAGTAATAGTAAATAGTATATAATTAAATATATAATAATATATAGATTATAATATATTGTATATAATTATTATATAATATTATATATGATAATTATATGATTATAATTATATACTTATATATATATATGATATAGTTAATAATTATGATATATATTAGTATATATATATCTAAAATTATATTTAAAGATTCGTAAGTATTAATCTAAACTCTAAATTGCAAGTTTAAAAATTATGAAGGAGATTAGAGAATTGAGGGTGAGCTATAATTAAATAAGGATGAAGAAGGTAAAGCCCCAGGAGAAGGATGGAGGTGGATGTGAGATGAGTGGTGATGGAGGGAGCGAGATAGAGAATATCTGAAGAGGGAGAATAAATGAATCATACCAGTATTGATGTGAATATGTGATTGGTAGAGAAGGCATAATAGGTCTAGCCGAATAGGTTGGGGCAAAGCAATAATTAATTAACGAATATTATACAGGTTAAAGAGATGCAAGAATGCTGTAAATTAATAGTATAGATATGGGACATGTCACTGATTGGACCATCTGAGCGTATATAAAATGAATTAATACGGTAAAGATATTGGAGAGGAGCTGAGAGAGAAGTTAGTATGCGAGGGACTCGGAAGAGAACAGTAGCGGTTTATAGAAGAGGAAGAGAACGACGGACCTCTTGTTATTCATTCACTAAGAATGTTTCGCGAGAAGATTGCTGTTAATATGGCAAGATTGAATTCTTTTTGTAGCGTTCGAATATTTCAGACCTATGATGCAAAGGGTACAATTTTGATTTATCTTAGGTGCCAATGGTGGAAAAAGTCACTTGGTGAGCGGAATGATGTATGCATGGGAGACGGTGCACCTGTCTCTACTCGCGAGCCGTGTGAAAGGGGATAGATAATCCGTAGTAGGAGAGACACTCCAGTGAAGAAGGGCGTACACGTAGAGAGTATGTGACTATGTAGAAGAAATTCAGTCTGATATAATGATATATAGAAACTGAGTGCAGAGATATCTGTGATATAGATGGATTGTTGCAGTGTGACCGGGTATAAGATAGTAGAAAAACAAGGCGGGCCAAGATGATGAAGCAGGGAGAGTGTGATAGTATCATCTGGCCTGTAGCTGTGTCCTATTATTGCATGTCTCGGACAAGGTTAGGCTTAGATGTAAGAGAAAAGGTGGACTGGAGGACTGGAGTAAGGAATATTCCTCGTAATGGGACAGAAAAGAGCACTATGCGGTACGCGATCCGTGTGCATGAGTTGCGAGCGAGAGAGAGTGAGCGATTCGGAGAGGGTGGCTGCGATTGTTTACTGAGGAGTTGGGAAGGAAGCAGGGCATGGGTGGTGCAATGTATTGAAAGAACGTACTAGGATGAGAGTAGGATTTGGCAATTTCGCCGATTAGACGGGATATACCCGAGTAGGGAAAAACGGGATGTAGGGGAAATAGAAAAGGACCAAAGAGGGTATGAGGGAGTAGTTGGTGGTAGAGAGGAGGAGGTGAAGGTCGGTAAGTAGCGGAAGTATAGAGTATCCGTGCTTCGCAAGACTTTATACTCGGAGTTCCTGTCTTTTTTGACCAGGTAGTGGGATGGGAAGTCGCAGGAGAAGATTTACGCACGCGAGGTAGTAATCGGAAACTGAGACCCGCCACAGACCAATGTTAGTTGCCCCTGAGATATAGATCTACAATGAGAAGAGAGTC
>JABUQX010125895.1:0-5000 GCA_015478945.1 Trachelipus rathkii
CATTGTACTTCCGTTCAGTCAATTTAGGTGTTTAACCGTTTCGCATTTATCGTGAAACGCTTCCGTTTTTCATTACCTGCGCTTCATAAATCATTCTGCCTCCCTTCTGAAATATTTTGACCACTCCCTGTCCACCCATAAGAAGGTATATTTCGTCCAAGACTTTAGTAGAATCCATGAAAGCCTCGACTCCTGCAGAGTCGATGCTTATGCTACGTATCAGCTCGTAGCTATATATATACATATATATATATATATATATATATATATATATATATATATATATATATATATATATATATATATATATGTATATATAACATATATATATATATATATATATATATATGCTATTACATATATATATGTATATATATGTAATATATAATAATATATATATATATATATGTACAGTATATGTATAATATATATATATAATATATATATATATCTAATAATATAATAATAATAATAATAATATATATAATAATAATAATAATATATAATAATATGTATATATACATATATATATATATATATATATATATAATAATAATATATATATCTTTATATATATATATAATATATATATATAATAATATATATATATATATATTTATATATATATATATATATATGCTCTTAACTCTTCTTCTTTCTTAACTTAACTTAATAATATATATATATATATATATATATATATATATATATATATATATATATATGTTAATCAGTTCTGTAATAGGCAAATATATATATATATATAACCTTAATATATATATATATATATATATACTGCTATATATATATATATATATATATATATATATATATATAGCATAATATATATATATATATATATTTGGGGTTTTGCACAGAATTGATTTAGATATTGCCTAGTTATTATAGTAATAATATAATTAATTAAAGTTATAGATGAGGGTAATAGCCATTCAGTCTATAAAATCAATTTAAATGTTATTTATTATATATGGTACCTTTAAGGAGGTTGAGATTATTTTTGGAAGTTTAATTATTAAAAAACAATAAGTCTTAGACTAAAAGTATAATTAGTTATAAACTTAAAATAAAAATTATATTTCTTTATTATAACCAATAAGAATTCTTAATAAGTAAACTATATTTTCATTTTTAAAAGGTGCGGAACAAAAGAGCGGAAACTTTTTTTGATCCGCACGTGCAAGTCCGCTAATTTCCTGACGACTCCGCACCTCCGCTAGTCCGCTAGTCCGCACCTATTCTGGTAGTCCGCTCGGAGCGGACTAGCGGACTAGCGGACTAAAGAGCGGAAGAGCCCACCTCTGATATATATATATATATATATATATATATATATATATATATATATATATATATATATATATATATATATATATATATATATATATATATATATATATATATATATATATTTTATATATGTATTTTTATGGTAATGCCTTTTTAGATTAGAAGGTGGTGAAAATTACTTGAGATTTAGCATATATAAAAAAAAATTTATATCAATATTTCACTTTTTCGAGCGATTAAATTTTTGAAAAAGTGAAATATTGATTTAAATTTTTTCTACTTATCCGATCAACATCAAATTTTCAGGGCTTGTATAGTCGGGCGAGATACATCTTTTTTACTTAAATAAATTTTTGTATACTCAAAAGAAAATTTTTAAAAATTTCAAAAAATTTTTTTTTGGAAAATTTGTTCCAAAAAAAAACCCAAACTACTGCATATACAAAGAAACTATCTAAATAAGAAATGTGCATCTCCACCGACTACAAATGTCCTGAAAATTTCATGCGGATAGGATAAACAGAAAAAATATTCCAATTTTTCAATTTCAAAACCCAATAATAGTAGGTTTTGAAAATCGACCAATGCTCAGATATGGGGTCAAATATCAAAATTCCCCTCTACAACTTTTTAGATAATAGTCCAATCTTTGTATTTTTCAAGTTTGAAGTCATTTCGAAAAATAGTTTAGGAGGAGTTTCGACAAATGTCAAAAACCTAGATTTTCAAAAATTGAAAATACCAAAACAATGACTACAGACACAGAAAAACACTGGAATACGACGTTTTAGAGGTCAAAAAAGCTACAGTTTGGTGTTTATATGGTCAAAATCGGCTGAAAATTTCGAATTTTATGTCCATTTTTATGGGGGGTGAAAATTGGGCTCAGCCCGAAGCAAAAATTGGACCCTCCCCTTAAAGTAAATAAAAAAAAATAAATAAATGTTTTTGTGTTGTTTTATACAAAATATGACTTGAATCAATAGATCAATATATCAATAGATCATGTACCGGGGGAGGGGTGGGTGGTTTGATTTGCTGATTTACTGATTTACTGCTTTAAGGTATGTAAAAACGCGAATTTTTACGTTATAAACATGAAAAGAATAAATTTTTTAATAAAACAAAAAGTTTTAATTAAAGAAATAAAATAAAAATAAATAAAAGTTTTTAAAAAATAAATAAAAATTTGAAAAATAAATTTAAATAAATAAAAAAAAATAAAATTTTTTTAAAAAATTAAAAAAAAATTAAAATAAAAAAAATTAAACCCAAAGTATAAATGTAAGATAAAACTTATAAAAAAAAGTTAGAAAAATAAATTTAAATAAAAAAATAAAAAATAGAAAAAATAAAAAAATAAAAAAAATTAAAATAAAAAATTAAACTGATATAACTGAAGTTAGAAAAATAAATTTAAATAAAAAAAATAAAAAAAAATTAAACAAAGAATAAATGTTAAATGAAACATAAATACAAATGTCAGTCTTCAACATTTAGAAAAACGGGTTATCTTTGCAAGATGCAATGCAATTGACGACATGCACATATTAGAACAGAATCAGTTATGTGAACAGTAATGATATTGTATTATTAAACGAATGCTTACTAACTCGGCACCGCACCGGATCCAGCACCGGTGTCGGTACCGACTCTGAATCCTTCTCCTACTCCTCCTTCCTCATTCTTCCTTCCTCCTTCTTCCTTCTTCCTTCCTCCTTCTTCCTTTCTTCTTCTGTTTTGCATTCCATGCATTTCTTCTTTTTTCAGGCGGAACTTTCCTCCGGGGGATCTCTGGAATCCGACGCCAAATCCGACTCAGAATCCTTCTCCAACTCCGACTCCAACTCTTTTCTCAAAATTTCAGTCTTCTAAGCTCATTTCAATTTTTTAGGGGGGAAACGCCCCCCCTACGGGGGGCGCACGGAGACGTAATCTCGTCCACGACGAGATTACGTCACAATATAGCTTACATCCAAATTTTAGCCCGATACGTTAAGCCTAACCCGGGTTTTCAGACCGAATTTGACCTCGCTTCTAGGGGGCAACACCCCTTTAGGGGTGACCTACGGTCACCAAAACTCCTCAACTCCTTTAACTCCTCAATAGAAGTGTTTACTCTCTTCTCAAAAGCAATACCACTATTTCTTGCGATGCCGAGAGTTTTAGAGTACAGCCCTACATCATATGGCTTCATTTTCTACGTACTAAAGGGAACAAGCTATAATATATCAAAAGGAAGGTCAGTTTGTGTAATTTTTCTATACTCTTTTAACGTTTAGTTAAAATTGGTAATATTGTTAATTCGCTATACTAGATCCAAGACTTCTTAATTAGGCCTCGCCTACTTTTTTTATATATATATATATATATATATATATATATATATATATATATATATATATATATATATATATATATATATATATATATATATATATATATATATATATATATTTATATATTTATATATATATATATATATATATATATATATATATATATATATATATATATATATATATATATATATAGTTTATATATATATATATATATATATATATATGTGTATATATATATATATATGTATATATTTCGTAAATGACTTCTCATAACATATATATATATATATATATATATATATATATATATATATATATATATATATATATATATATATATATATATACTGATTCAATTGTATGCATATGGATTTAGGATTATTTTCTACTTTTATTGTAAAACTGGGAATTTTGAATAGCGACATCTTTAGTCTCAAATCAAAAAGAAATATGCTTCGTTGATTGCATTAGATGCCTTTTTGATCGCCTATGTGACAGATTCATTTTTGTGTGTTCCTCCATTTTATTGCTGTAGTGACTTGTAAGATCAACAATTTGTGAACTGTATTTTAATAGATAAATAAATGTGTATTGCTTATGAAGAACTTGTTTATCAACCTCCATTAATAACTTCATATGGGAATATCTGTTTGATTCTTTCACCCTCTCACGAGCCAACCGTTTTCGGACAACAGCAATTTTGGTTGTGAATTTACTTCAATTTTTATCTGCATGTGCATTCGTACGGATATATCTGGTAAGAGTTTTTCATAATTTGGGTCAGTGTGACAGTGTCTATAGTTCCTTCAAATACTTTGTGGATGTATTTTATTCTTCCAATTATACCCTCAGCAGTTCCTGTTTGGCGTGTCCGATGAAGTCAAAGAGGAATTTATTGGCTTTGTAGAACTGAAAGCGCTTGACGCAAAAACCATTGCGAAAGCCATTGACGATTTTGTCACGACCGAAGAACTGGATCCCGAGAAATGCGTGGGCTTGGGTTTCGATGGCTGTTCTACGATGTCTGGCAAAGAAGGAGGTGTCCAAGCAATATTGCGGAAAAAGTATAAAAAAGCATTGTTCTTTCATTGCTCTTCACACAAACTAAATCTAGTAGTAAATGATTTGAACACAATACCAGAAACCCGCAATACTGTGGGAACTTATAAAGGGCATTATTGTTTTTTCGCTAGTCGGTCTTGAGAAGAAAATTATTGCCAAACATCCCAAGACTATGCCAGACCAGATGGTCTGAACAACACAAGTGCATCAGAGTGTTTAAGGAGCACTTTGTACGAATGATGCAAGCATTAGAAACCCTTTCCATTGAAGAAAATACCTCCACAA
>JABUQX010125895.1:10000-13949 GCA_015478945.1 Trachelipus rathkii
GCCCTGCATTCTTCTTTATCTTTTCTCTATCGAGTTTCACCCCTTCGATTCTTTCAAAGTCTTCTATGAACTGATTGAACATAGGACTATCGAAACCTGGTATTCCAGCAGGTAAACCTGAGGCCTCAGTCTTTATCTTCAGGAATTCTTTTATATACTCAGTGAACAGTCCTATCTTAGGTGTAAATGTCCATATCTCGTTAAGTTTTGTGATTTTGTACCCTTTCTTTAAAGCTAATTCTAATTCAGGTGTAGTATAAACACCACGGAACTCGCGTTGTCGCTTAGTGTGTTTACATAGTGTTTCTTGCTTCGTATCTGCACATGTCTTGCATAACGTGAACACGAGTCTTTCATCGTATCTTCCTGGTAGAACAGGCATATAGAGCTTATTAGGTGGAAGAACCCAGACATTAGCTAACCCAAAATACTTTTCCTTATTAATCTCTCTACTAAATTCTTCAATAGATGGAAGTTGGTTCCCTACTAATTTTTTGGGTATGCCACTAGGGAATGCTTGGGTTTTCTGAACCCAAGGGTACAACGATGTAAAATCCAAATAGTTAATTTTCGTTTTCCCGTCTGTAGGAGGATAATAGTAGACAAAGGGCTCTGTTCTTCCTCCATATAGAGCTTCACCTACATTGAGTTTACCATGGGCCACATCATTTGCGATTCTATTAACATAATGACCTAAACCTTCTTCTTCTTCCTCATTATCATCATCATCATTAGGGGTCACGAAACGTACTTTGCATTCTTTTTTCATGGTTTCCCATTCGCATTCCCATACCCTCACCACCTCGAATCCACTATCTTTATAAGCTTTCTCCTGTGACATAGTTAGCGTGTACATATCTAGAGCCGTTGCTTCATCATGCCGTGCCTTTCCCTTTTCACAACCCTGATGGCCATGCCATGCACACCCATGGAATAGATATACTATTCGTTTCTTCTCAACAGGTCCTGTACCAGCGCGCTCAGCTGCAGTATCCATAGCTTTCCATTCTTGTTCATTCTTGGCTTTTAAAGTTTCATCTACAACTAGATTTCTGAGTTGGATAAAATCGGCATCATTGATAGGTCTATATTTTGAAACTGGAACTTCAGCATACCCATCGGGGAATGCTGCTTTATTCATCAATTTAAAGCCTCTTTCTCCACCATTGCGAGCGTGAGTTATACTTTGCCCTGTATAATGTTCCATAAACTCTAACCATTTGATTCCTTCATAAGAATAATTTTTCTGCTCGCCTCGACCTAGATGTGCTATTGTATTCTCTTCCAAAAATGTGGTTTTAAAAATTCTAAAGCATAAAGAAGCAATAGTACAACAATCAACTAAACAATCAATCTTAAACATATCTCGAAACATGTTACGGAAAGCTTCGAAACTTTTCCGTAAGATATCTACATCTTGAACGCAGTATTTAATACATTCCTTCTTAATATCATAATCCCTGTTAGTAAACGATGCATACCATTCAATAAACTCATTTGTTTCAGTATCATTCATTCGGTCTACTTCAAACATATCGATAGAGGGAATAGGGCCTACATGATTTAGATTAGGGAGAGTAAGAAACTTATAAGGAAAGAACCCCTTTTCCAGATTACCATCTAATCCCATACATTTTGGTAGTGCTTTTAATGCGCAAGGCATATAATTAAGTGTGTCTTTAAACATAATGTTTTTAAATGATGTCAGTGCTATGATATTTGTGCCTCTTTTAATAGGATTACCTTTAACGGCATCACCTTCTGGTCTTAACAACAATCTATTATACACGAATTGGGTATCAAATCGCCCTCCATTATGAGCAGCGACAACTACATTAGCATCTTTATGTGTTTCAGCAAAAGAAGCAAGATACGTTAAGAATTGATCAACAGGACATTTCTCATAGGTACCTTCCGCATTTAAATTTATTTCGAAAATTTCAGTTCGTTTTGTCATACACTTCTCACACTGTTCATCTCCCAATTCTTTATCACTACATGTATAACATACAACTGTACTTACAAGTATGTACGGAACCATATCTATTACTTCGGTATTAGTGTCGGGGTTAATCTGATGATTGTGTTGGTATGTTTCTATGTCGTAGTAAATTGTGTGTGTATTTTTAGGTTCCTCACCTTCTTTTAGTTCTTTAATCACAATGGGTTTCATATAACATTCATGCTTACCCTCAAGAGGATTATATGATTCATAGCAAACTTTGCAATGAATTTTTTCACATTCATGCCTACTTCGTTGGTGTTTATCAGGCGTTACTAGTGTATTGCATTTTGGACAAATATAGATTTTATTGCACAATTTCTTATGGTTTTCTAAACAATTAGCATTGTAAAAGTTACGGTTACATTCTTTGCAATACATTATATTGTTCACCATCAAAGCAAGTTTACACCTGGACAATATACTTTCAAAACATTGTTTACAAATTATACATACAGATTCATTCTTTGTCCATGATGATCGTATGTTATTATCTACAAAATGTAATCATTTAGAACAAAAAAATATCCCCTCTGATATTATTACGGTTAAGTCCTTGTAATGTTAAGGGTATTACACCTTCAGGTACATAGAAATAATGTTCAGCAACTCTATCGAAACCTAAAACGTATAATGGTTTTTCTCGATCTTCTTCAGTAGGTCTATGTACCACACTGAATCCTCTTTCCCCATCATTACTATATACAAAAATCCTGCATTTTAAGACTCTCTATTACCTCAAATTTATCAGAACTTAATGGCTCAGCATATTTTAATTTGCATTGTATAGCGATTTTCTCTCCCTCCGTTTTCAAAGCATTAGACTTGATTTCGTTGTGTTTTTTACCTGCCTTATACATTTTGGCCATAGCAATGGCTTTAAACCCACAACCTACTGCATCATCAATTTTAATAGTTATTCGTTTTTTTTTTTACTTATTCTTTGCCATTTCGTAGCAGATAAATGACTTGTACTCAAACCTCTGACACCTTCAAATTTTGCACCTGTAGGAATAATTATTCCGTTCCCTGATGGGTTATGTACAATCTTGACTTCAATAATAAAATCAGAAAATGTATATTGATCCCCTGATTGGAATGCTGTTTCGAGCCTATTGCATAAATGAGATACTATATTCTCGTCACTTATTTCTCTGAAAGGTACCACTACAACGAATTGGTTTCGTGCTCCATCATTAAATGTGAACGTAAAACGAGCCTCATACTGTCTGTAGTTAATCTCCTCTCTTAGATGTCTAATGACATCTAACACGACTCTATTAAATGCGTCACTGAGATCAAGTCCCCTATTAAATACACGGGACTCATCTACTCTAATCCTGTACTTATGAACATCTAAAATCCCCGATTTTTTCCCATACGTAACTCTTTTCATATCGATGAAGTCAGCAGTGAAATCTTCATTCTTGCGTTTTTTCTGTCAAAAAAGAGAACATAAGAATAAAGTAAAAACGCAATGACAGTACTAACAGTAATATTACTACTACTATATAATATATATATATAATATATATTTATATATATATATATAGTATTACTATATAATATATATATATATTATACCTATATTATACTATAACTATATATATATATATATATAACAATAAGAAGAAGAAGAAAAGAAGGAGAAAGAAGAAGAAGAAGAAAAAGAAAAAGAAAAAGAAGAAGAAGAAGAAGAAGAAGAAGAAAGAAGAAGGAAGAGAAGAAGAATTTAATGGAGGAGAAAATCAATACTAGAGAATCTGAAAAGCATAAAAAAGAATATAAAAATGTAAATTAAATTTCATAACTAAAATACAATATATGCATTTCCAACCATAAATTTAAAAAAGCTCAAAAATAATAAATAATATGCTTTATAGAGTGATAATAATAATAATAATATACACTCAAAATCTAATAATAATACATAAATACACTAATAAT
>JABUQX010125896.1:5000-27500 GCA_015478945.1 Trachelipus rathkii
AACTCATATATTTATATCAATAAGCTTATTACCATGCATACAAAAATATCTTCCTTTATTAAATATAGAGATATGTATCTATCTGCACATACATATATATATATATATATATACATATCTTCTTTTCTACTCTTATATATATATATATATATACTTATATATATATATATAACTATATAACTATATATACATATATATATACATATATATATATGTATATGCTATCTTTCTTAATATGCTATATCTATATACCACTTTATATATATATATATATATATATATATAACTTATATATATATATACTCTCTCTCTCTACCATGATGACTTTGTAATAGTCAAATTTAAATAATGATGGGTTTTGCAGATGATCTTTCTCATCATCATGATTTTTGAGGCTTTTAAACACAGATTTTTGTTTTTTTTATTATGGTGGTGGCTAGTGGCTATGCTTCTATTTAGCTCGTGAGAAGCAAAAGGCAAATAGCTGTACTTGGGGCGCACACTTCAGTTCGCAATATTGGCAGTATAAACCATGGGTCTGTAACATTCTTTAGTGCTGCTGTTTAATTGTTTCCATTGTAAGATTTTTGAACCAAGAGCTAGGGCCTAGGGTTACAAATTGAAAATTAATGCCAGAATGCAGACTAATTATTTATATTGTTTTTGTATAATGTCATTATAATAGATATGTTAGGCCAATATTTGAATATTGTCTACAATTTTTGCTTATTAAAAGAACAGATATGCTGAAGAGGGGCGCAACGTAAAACAACGAGGAGGAAGTGATTTTTGACTGAGGATAAGAATGGGAGTGAAGTTGTCTGAATAGGTATGCATTTCTTAAATATTATTGTGTATGGGTTACGACTGGGACATTCTAAGAGGAGGCCAATGCAGCTTCTTAGTGTGAGCGCATTGGTTGAAACTGGGACGGTCTAAAGGAACCATGCGGCTTCTCAGTATTATTCTTATTTATTATGAGTTAACTGGGACGTTCTAGAGGGGTCAATACGACTTCTAATATATTATTTTTAATTATTAATTATTGATGGTTGACTGGGACAGTCAAAGGACCATCGCTGCTTTAAATATTATTCTTGTTATTAGTTGAGCTGGGACACTCTAGGGAGCGTCAATACGGTTTCTTAATTATTATTTTTAATTATTAATTATATATATATCTTTATTGTGGCCGATTTGCAGGCTGGATAGTCTAAGAATGAGCTTAGCTTCTGCTTCTTATTATTATTCTTATTTTATTATTATCTTTGATTGGGGCTAGAGCATTCTTGAGGGCCAATGGGGGGCTCTGCCCAGTGTGTATTTTTATTGGTTGACTGGGACAGTCTAAAAAGACCATGCGGCTTCTTGTATTATTCTTTTTTATTATGGGTTGACTGGGCATTACAGAGGTTAATGGCTTCATTATTTCAGAGCCATCATTGGCACGCGTGACTCTCGCTATCAGTCCTTTCAAAGACTATTCATGGTCCAACCAATACAAGAAAACAATATTAAGCTGGCTTCAAGGAATATCCCAATAAACAGTAAATAATAAATGAGAGCAGCACTTAAGAAGCCGTATGGAATTTATCAAGACTGTCCCAGTCCTTAATAAGCTACATGGATTCATCTAGAATGTCCCAGGCAGCTCATTATAAGTAGAATATATGCCAAACCACATGGTCCCTTTAGTCAGTCGACCATCAAAAACTAATAATTGAAGAATTAACCGATAATCCCAGGTCAGCGCAAAGCAAAAGAATTAGGGTATCATTTTTAATAATAATTAATGTAGTTAATGAATTTATAATTAAGAAGCCAATGGGCCTACACTGTACAGTCAACCAATAACAATAATTGGTATTGCAGAAGTAACTAATTAAAAGTGCATTGGCCCTCTAGAATGTCAGTCAATACATAATATTGACAATAAAATTATAATTCAAAGCGCATGGGCCTCTTGACTGTCCCAGTCAGCCATAATAGTATTAATTGAATAGTGCATTTTCATGTTCATTAATTCCTCAGTTGGGATATATCAATGAGCATACCATTCTTATTATTAATTTGTTAGTTATTCTTTTTGGACATTCGACAAATTATCGTGACTCTTGATATAATACACCCTTCGTATACATTAGTGTTATTAAATTATTCTTCCCTTCTAATTACTTGCGGGTTTGACTGGACATTCTAGATGGACAATGCGGCTTTACCAATTATTAAATCTTATTGTTTATATGAAAGTTTAAAAGGATACATCTGACTTTTTAAGTATTGTTATTTATTTTAGTTGACGCTGGGACACATTTTAAGAGTTAATAATGTGGTTTAAATATTATTGGATTGAGTGGGTTATCTGGGCAGGTATATACTGTACTAAGTATTGGCGCATTGGCCTTTTATTATGAGTTGACTGGGACATTCTAGAGATTGTCAATGCGGCCTGTTATTATTTTTGGTACCAGTATTAGTGTGTCATTATGATTATGGATGATCTAAGATGATATAAAAGTATTATTCTTATTTATTTATTAATGGTTGACCTGGGGACATTCTAGAGGGGCCAATATGGCTTCTTAATTATTAATTTTGCTGGTTGACTGGGACATTAAATAGATCATGCAGCTTCCTAAATAGAATATTGTTGCTGCTCTATTACGGATCAAACTGGGACATTCAGAGAGGGGTTTAATGCGGTTCTTAGTATTATTCTTAATTATAATTTATTATGGGTTGACTAGGATGATTAGATAGACCCATGAGGCTTCTGAGTATTCTTATTTATTAATGATATAATGGATTGACTGGGACATTCTAGAGAGGACAATGCGGCTTTTTATTATTATTCTTATTATCATTATTGCTGGTTGAGGCTGGGACGTTTAGGTAGAACTAGCCAGGCTACCTATGAAGTATAATTACTATTATTAAACCCATTACTGTGTAAAATATTTAATTGCTTATTTTATGAAGTTGAATGAACACTCTAGGTGGGTTCTGCACATGCCATAAATTGCCATACCTCCATACCGCATAACATATACCTGCATCTATCTTTTATACCCCACCTGCCATATATATATACTTGCATATACCATATCTTCACCACCTCTTTACATATCTTTATATGCTCACCTTATATATATATATATATATACTATATCATATGCTCACCTTTATATATATATATATCGCGACAGACATCACGAATCAGAAAAAATCAAAAAAATCAAAATAGATTTACAAACTCAAAACACTCAATTTAATTTTTCTAAAAAAAAATCAAAAAATCCCCAACCCTGTTTACATATATATATATTATCTCTATTATTAATAACAGTTCCTCCTGTCCATTCCCTTTGAGTCAATTATTTAAAGGGTGTGAAAATTTGATTTGGCTGGTGAGTTATTCAGAGCCTTAAAATGTTTTAATTTTCAAACTGTTTATTAAAAAGATTAAGTATTGGTTTAATATTTGTGTTTACTGTTTAGAGTTCCCTATTTGTACCATATTGAAGTTATATTGTTTTTACTAAATAAACTAAATTGCAGTCATTTAAAAGCATATACCATATATATATATATATATACTATATATATATACCACCTTACTATATATATATCATATGCCTACACATATACCACCTATATATATATATATATATACTATATATATATATATATAACTATATATATATATATATATATATATATATATATATATATATATATATATATATATATATATATATATATATATATAAAGTAATTTTTTTTATTTTAAAAATGTTTTTTTTTTTTGTTATTATTATATATTTTTATTAGGTAATAAGTTTTAGTTTGTATTTATTTTACTGTATTTTTATTTTTATCTATCAGTAGTTTATTTAATTTATTTTTATATTTTTTTTATTAACTTTTTAAAAAATTTATAAAAAGGCAAGCTTAAGAATTAAAATTCAATTTTATAGCAGTTAAAGCTTAATAGAAATTATTTAATAATATATATATATATATATATATATATATATATATATATATATATATATATATATATATATACATATATATATATATATATATATATATATATATATACATATATATATATATATATAAATATATATATATATATATATATTATGATAAATAATAAATATATATATATATATATATATATATATATATATATATATATATATATATATATATATATATATATATATATATATATATATATATATATATATATATTATATGCTATATATATATATATATATATATATATATATATATATATATAATAACTATATGTGTTTAATGGCTTATAACTAACATAACATATATATATATATATATATATATATATATATATATATATATATATATATATATAACTATATATATATATATATATATAACTATATATATAATAAATATATATATATTTCCTGTTTATATATATATATATATATATATATATAAATACTTCTAATATATATATATATATATATATATATATGTATATATATATATATATATATATACCACCATATATATATCTATATACATATATATAATATCGACTTTACTAACATCCGTTGACGCAGTCTAACTCTCGTCCGTTGGACACCACTTACTCTCTAACTCTGGCCTAACCTTTTTTGCTCCTGTCTGAGACCAGATGGCTAGAAATTCATCCATCTCGTTTAATATGTCCAACTAACTTATTTCATAATTTCCGTCTAAGGGGTTGGAGTATGTGCCTATGTTAACAAACACTCCTGTAACGTCTCGTGAATCTCGAATCTCTTAATTTCGATGTTCTTAAAATATTTCTCCCTTCTACTACAATAATCTTGTGCTTTTGCTACTGCTCCCCTAATAGAACAGATTTTCACGCCTTTTTAGAATATCTTACTACTTCTCACGAGACTGTTATATCTTCTCATCAAATACTGAGTTATCTATTTGGGGATTTCAATATTTTATAACACTGAATGGTTGGGGTCCTCTCATACTTATTTAGGTGGGGAGGAGGCCGAATCATTCAGCATTCTCAATGTGGGGCAACTAATTAAAGAACCCACACACACATTCGGATCGTCCTAACCAATTCTTGAACACCCTTGACCTATGTTTCAGTCCTTCTCTCTTTAAATACACCACTTTCGCTCCTATCGGTAGATCTGACATAACCTTATATCTCTTAATTTAATACTTTCTCTCCAGCTCCATCCTGCCCTACTCGTTTTTCTGGCACTTTGATCGGGCAATTGGGGGGCTTTGCGTTGCTTCTACGCTAACTATAGTGGAATGACTACTTTGTCTCTGGTTGATGCTTCGACTTCTGCCGATGAGGTGGGGAGCTGTGATCGTTGATGGGTTGAGAGCAGGTTCCATTCCAGCTAGCTGTTTAAATCTTTCCTCTCCCTCATAATCCCATGGTTCGATCGTGCTTGTTCTCTGGCCATTCGGGCTAGAGACAGTGCGTAAATTCTCGTTCTCCTATCCCTCTTGCTAATTTTCATTCTGCTGGCGAGAAATCGTTGCAGGGATACTCTTTGACGAGCAAAGCAAACTTTCATTAAAAAGTGTGCTAACCTCCTTGGTTCTCCTACTGACAATCTTTCTGGACTCTTGCCAAAAACATCTCTAACAACTTCTCTGTAAATCTGTCTTTCCTCCTCTTATTAGCTCTGATGGTTCTGTTGCTAATTCTCCAACTGAAAAAGGCCAATCTCTTCGGCCTCCCTTTTTCTTCCTCTATTTCAACCCTGGACGATTCTGGCACCCCTCCTCCTTCTCCTCCAGGTGTCCTATGCCTTTGCCTGTGATTACATTCGATCGGGTGCATGGGCATCTAATCTGGCTGATTAGGAAAAGGTGGTGGCGGATAGCATTCACTCCAGTTTTGAGGGGTGTTAGCACCCGTGCGGCCCCGCCTCTCGTTCAACCTCCTTCTCTATGCCCTCAGCCATAACACTTTCCCTCTCGAAGGTGTTGGAAGCACGCACATGTCAGCCAATTCCGGTAGCCGCTCTGATCAGTAACTATCGCTATAGCTCTCCACTTGTGTTCTATCTAAGATCTTTGTTTGAAGCCCTTCTCAACTCTCATTTCTTAGATCATCGGGAATCTCATTCACTTTCCGATCGCCAGTATGGCTTTCGGCGTTCGAGGTCTACTGGCGATATACTTTCTATCTTACTGATTTATGGTTTTCCGCCGTTAGGAACTGAGACTTACGTGGTGGCGCTTGACATATCCAAGCATTTGACGGGTATGGCACGCGTCACTGCTCTCCAAGCTGCTCCTTTGGGTTTCCTCTTCCTCTTTGCTACTTATGTCTGGTTTTCTCTCAAATCGCTCAATGTCGGCTGTTCTTTGGTGGGGCGACTTCTTCTTCTTTTCTGTTAATTGTGGTGTTTATTTCCTCAGGGGTTCTGTCTTATCTCCTACTTTATTCTTACTTTCATTAACGATCTTCTCACCTGCATCGCTATCACTCGTATGCCGATGACTCGACCCTTCATTCTTCAAGTCATATCAATTCTGCTCCTCTTTTACTTTTAAATTGCGCCTCTCGTCTTAATCTTTGATTCTATTCTCGCTGATCTGAATGGGATTTCCAGATTAGGTGCGTCTCAACCTTGACTGAGGAAATTTAATTCTTTTTAAAAACAACTTCTAAATCTCCCTCTCTAAAACACCTTCCAACTTTCCTATCTCTTTCGACGGTTCTCTCGTCTCTCCTGTTAACAATATAAATCCTTGGCCTTAATATAAACAAAAAATGTCTTGGAAACCTCACATCACAACGGTTGCTAGGGCTGCCAAAGAAACTGGGGGTTCTGTTTAGACTGCAAGACTTTTTTCTCAGTTATTCCAGCTATACAAGGGCCTCATCCGCCCTTGTGGTACTACTCTCATATCTGGGGGCTCTGGTTTCACCCGGCTTTTGGACGGTCGAAGTCAAAGGCCCAAAGGCATAAACTGTTCCATTTTCACTTCATGACCCTCTGCTTTGCGGCGCGATGTTGGTGCTTTATCTCTTTTTCTATAGGTACCGCAGCGGCAGGTGCTGGAGCTTGTCACTCGCGTACCTCCACCTTTACGACGTCCTCGTAGCACAAGGGGTGCTATTGTCTGCGCATGAAGTTTGTGTGGATATTACAGCAGCCCAGGCTGGATTATTGCGGTGCTTTCCCTTCTTTCCAGCCACTTCTGTTCTGTGGAATTCTTCTTCCATCTTCTGTGTTTCCTCTTTGAATTTAATCTCCCACCCAATTCAAAGCACACGTCTGTGCTCATCTCAATTTGCGTTAGTTATTTGTGTACCACGGGGCGTGTACCCCCTCCTTGAATAGGAGCTGCCCACGTGAGTGGTAGTGACAGCTGTAAAAATATATATATATATATATATATATATATATATATAACTGTATATTAATATATATATATATATATATATATACTATATATATATATATATATATATATATAACTCTTCTTTACTATATATATATATATTATTGCATTTACTTTAGTTTGATTTATTTAATAAAGGTGTTTGCAATGTCGAGGTCACGTGTTCGGGGGGGGGGGGTGGAAGCCTACGTATAGACTTTGCTAATAAATGTCCGTAGCCTTTTTATTAATCGAGAATCTGTTAAACATCGCCTTCCTACCCTTCATCCTAATATTTTATTTCTGTCCGAAGCCCAGCTAGCCAGGGATTCTTTCTCTAATAACTTAAGCATTTCTTACTATAACGTATTTTACAATTTCCAAGTGAATGGTGGAGTTTGTGCCTATATAAATATAAATACTCCTATATCACGTCTCCAAAAACTTGCTTGAATCTCGTAATTTCGATATCCTTTGGCTTAAAATCTGTCTTCCTACTACAACCATTATCTTGTGTTTCTGTTACTGCTTCCCTAATGAAATAGATTTTTAGGTTCTTTTTAAATATATTACTACTTCTCAAGAGACTGTTACCTCTTCTCATCCAACTACTGAGGTCCTCCACTTAAGGGAATTCAACGTACACTACGCTGAGTAGCTGGGCTCCTCTCATACTGATACAGAAAGAAAGGAGGCCGAAACATTCAGTATATTCATCGATCTGGAACAGTTGATTAATGAACCTATACACATCCCAGATCGTGATAAACAATTCTTGAACATTCTTGACTTATGCTTCACCACTTCTCCTTCTCCTTACAAATACACCATTTTCCTTCCTATCGGTAACTCTGACCATAATCTTGTAGCTCTTAGGTGCAACACTTTATCTCCAGCAGCTCCGCCCTGCCATAAAAGAGCTTTCTGGCACTTCAATCGGGCTATTTGGGGTGCATTGCGTCGCTTCTTTGAAAACTACCGCTGGAATGAATCATGTTTTGTTCCGGTGGACACCTCTGTGTCTGCTGAAAAGATTAGGGTCGTGATCACCGAAGGGATAAGCAACTTCATTCCATCTTCAACTAATTCATTTTCTACGCCAAATTCATAGTTCGAAGGCACTTGTTCTCGTGCCATCCAGCAGCATTACAATGCCTATCAGGCGTGGAAAAACTCCCGTTTCTCTATCATTCTAGCTTTAATTTTCAGTTACACCACAGAGATCGTTGCAAGGACATTATTAAGGCAGACCAAGCGTGTTTTCAATAAAAGGAAGACGTTGTCTTCTTGGTTCTCCTACTGACAAATCTGGCCTCTTGCCAAAAACATCTCTAATAACTTCTGTAAATTTGTCCCCTCTCTTATCCGTTCTGACGATTCTGTTGCAGACACTCCTTCTGAAAAGGCTAATCTATTTGGTCTTCTTTTATCATCTAATACCACCTACCTGTCATTACCCATGATCGGGTGCATGGGATTCAGCTCAATATGGGGTGTTAGGAAGGCCAACGGCTCTGATGGCATTCACTCCCCGTGTTTTGAAGGAATACGATTCTTTAGGTTGGCTCCTGTACTCATGTTGTCTCTCTCTATGCGTTAATACTAATACTTTTCCCTTAGTGCTGGAAGAGCGCATTCAGCCGATCCGAAAGAGGGTATCCCCTCATCCTTCTAACTATCGTCCCGTAGCTCTGACTTGTATTCTGTCTAAAACCTTTGAAACTCTCCTTAACTCTTATTTCCTGGATCATCTGGAATCTCTTTCCCTTTTTCAGATCATCCAGTATGACTTTTTCCGACGGTTTCGAAGGTCCAACTGGTGACATGCCTACTTTTCGGTGATCCACACCATGATTATTTGCACAAGGACTATGGGGGAGTCTTGTGTGGTGGCACTTTGACGTATCTAACGCTTTCGACCGGTATGCGTCACTGCTCTCTAAGCTTCCTTCCTTTGGATTTCCTCCTCTTTGCTACTCGTGTCTAGTTTTCTTTCAGATCGTTTCCATTTCGGCTTTTGTTGATGGAGCGACCTCTTCCTCCTCTCTTATTAATTGTGGTGCTGCTTCTCAAGGTTCTGTTCTATCTCCATCTTTATTCTTACTTTTCATCAGCAATCCTCTTAGCTACACTTCTAACTTTCTTCACTCTTATGCCGATGAGTCAACTCCTCAATTCTTCCACTCATTTCAAATCTGCTCTCTCTTTTGCATCTAAAGTTGCCACTCGTCTACAACTTTCGGATTCAATTGTTGCCGATCTGGTCTGGATTAATGATGGGGTAACAGCAATCTTGTGAAGTTCAATTCTTTTAAAACTTGACTTTTCCATATCTCATTCTCAAAAACAACTCCAAACTTTCCTATCCTCTTCGACGGCTCTAACGTCTCACCTGTTTAACAACATAAACATTCTTGGACTGAACATAGTGAATTGTCCAGGACACATATACTTCAGTTTGCCAAGGCTGCCATGAAGCTGGGATTCTGTTGAGATTGAGTGAATATATTTTTCTGTTTAGTTACTGCAGTTGTATAATGGTCTTATCCGCCCCTTTATAGAGAACCGTTTTCATCCTTCTTTTGGATAGGGTTGAGGCTTAGGCTAAGAGACTTATAAACTCTCCCCTAGTCTCTGACTCCCTTGACTACCTTTCTCTGGAGCAGTGACATTGGCGAATTATCTCTTTTCACTGGGTGGTATTACAATGGCAAGTGCTCGTGAAATTGACTCGACACTGCCACTGCGTCGCCCTCAGCAGCTTACAAAGAATTATCTTGGTATCACATGAATATTATTAATGAATATTGAATTTCAGGCTCGTTCGTGGGTATCTGCTAACATAACCACATCTGTTTCGTGAACTCACTTGCCTTCATCTGCTTTCCTGCACATTCAAATCTTCCTCGCTTTAAGGCCTACGTCTGCGCCCTAGCCAAATTGAGTGAGAGCAGGGTTTATTTCCTTTTATGTTTTTGTTTTTATGTTGTTTTTGTTACCCTCCTTGAGAAAATGGCCCTACTGTGAGTAGTGTACATATATATATATATATATATATATATATATATATATATATATATATATATATATATATATATATATATATATACGCCACCATATATATACTCTTATATATATATACTATATATATACTATATATATATATATATATATATATATATACTACTGCTCTACCTCTATATACGAACGCTTGTATCGTTTACAGGCTCGTCGGATACGACCCTATTTTTTTTTTAATACATATTTCTAGTATGATCCTATAATCAATTTAAGTGGTGACGAACATGATTCAAAAATATATATAGGACCTGTTACGTTTTTACCGCTCCGTCAGTTTTAAATTTTTTATTTTTTAACTGAGAATACCGAGGGTAAACCCGCAAGATGGCGAGGTCGGGGTCTCTCGGCCTTCCGAGGGAACGACAGGTTTGGACTTCTTTTCCCCCCTCCGGGAGGGGTCTCCAGAACCGCTCTTTGGTATTTGGTGTCGCGGGGTTCATCCGCCATCCCCACAGGGCGGAAAAAGTCCTGTCCCCGTCGGCTCAAACCTATTTTTTTTTTACATTTGTGTAATTAAGCTTTTTATATGCTGATTCCAAACATGTTAATTGTTTTTTTCTGTAAGTGTCGTACTTTTCGAGATATTTCATTTTACGACAATATTTAACATGAAATGCTAGTTTTCCAAAAGTGACATTTAAAATATTTCTGTTTTTTGAATCATATTAAAATTATACTTGAATTCATTGTTGGTATCATATACTAGCAATATGTTAAAATTCAAATGCGCCCTAGGCAAAGAAAAAAAAAAAAATCACCCTAAGCATATGGCAAAATTATATATATATGTATATATATATATAAATATGTACCTATGTATATATATATCTATATATATGTGTATGTATATATATATTTATGAGGATGTTTGTATATATATATATATATATATATATACTTATACTCATATATATATATATATATATATATATAGCTCTGCTACTGCTATATATATATATATATATATATATAAAGGGAAGGGCTACATATAAGTCTGAATTTCGTTTTCACAGTGTTTAAGATTTGATTTTTATTATTTTGGCCCTTGAACTTTTAAATTTAGGTTTTAATGTTTAAATCAATTTTACTTACTTTTTTTTATTCGTGTATTTGTATGGGTGTAAAAGAGCGTTAGTGTTTTTAACTTTATGATTTTTCATATTTTACAACATATTTACTGTAAATACGATTTACGTTTTAACATTTACGGTTTTTAATTTGGGGTTAGTGTGTTGAATAATTTTCGACCCCACACCATCACGTTTTAATTTCGTTTTTGTCTGTTGTTACATTGCCCTCACTCTTTCTCATACCAAGTAGATTATTATGAGATCTTGTAAGTATCAACTTTACGCAACATCCGTGGCTTGCAGTCAACTCTGCTGTGTGGATCTACCCACCTCTCTGGCTCAACCCCTAACCTTTTTGCCTGTCTGAGACCGGTGGCTGAATTCATCACTCTAATAGTTTTAATATGTCCCAGCTATAAATTTATTTCATGAACAAGTCTGGAAGGATTATGTGCTGTAGCAAACATAACTTTCTGTGACACGTCTTAAGGAGATCTCGAATCTCTAACTATGTTCTGTGGCTTAAAATCTTTCTTCCTTCTACTACAATAATCTTGTGTTTCCGCTACTGTTCCTAACAGACAAAGATTTTCACATAACACTTTTTTAAATATCTTACAACTTCTCACCAAGAGACTGTTATATCTTCTCATCCCAATACTGAGGTCCTCCTATTTGGGAGATTTCAATGTACCTAACACTTGCTGAATGATTTGGGGTCCTCTCATGCCGGCGTTGGGTGGGGAGGCCGGGTATCATTCAACATTCTCCTTCGTTTAACTAATTAAAGAACCGCACGCATTTACCGGATCATTCCCAACCAATTCTTGAACACACTTGACTACATGTTTCCCTAATCCTTCTCTCTCTCAAAACCACCACCGCTTCGCTCCTATTGTTCGTGACCCACAACAGCACCATCTCTTAATTTTAATACTTTCTATCAACAGTTCCATCACCACTGGTTTTTCTGGCACTTTAATCGGGCCGATTGGGTTGCTTAACGTCGCTTCTACACTAACTATAATCGAATGCTTTGACTCTGGTGACGCTTCGGTTTCTGCACCGATAAGGTGGGAGCCAATCGTTCGATGGGATGAGCAATTCATTCCTTCTTCGACTCTATAACGTCCATGGTTTTGATCGCGCAGCATTCCCTCTGGCCATTCAGGGGCTTGAGACATTTTGTATCGAAGGCGGAGAAAATTTACACGTTCTCCTACTCCACTGTTTTTGTTCAGTAAGAAAATCTACCTGTTGCAGGGATCACTATTCGACGACAAAGAAGCGAGAGGCTTTCATGAAACGAAAAGGGCGCCTAACCTCTAGGTTCTCTACTGAAAAATCTTTGGCTCTGCAAAATATCTTAACAACTTCACATAAATCTACCTTTCCTCCTCTTATTCGATCTGACGGTTCTGTTGCTAATTTTCCAACTGAAAAGGCCAATCTCTCTGGTCTCCTATTTTCCTCTAACTCAACCCTGGACGATTCTGGCATTTCTCCTCCCCTCCTCCTTCTCCTCTCAGGTGTCCTATGCCTTTGCCTGTGATTACATTTGATCGGGTGCATGGACTCCTGAAATCTATGAACGTTAGGAAGGCGGGTGGACGGATGGCGTTCCTCCCACAATTTTGAGGGTAAATGTATGCTAACCGCCTCTCGTTCAACCTGTTCTCTGTCTCAAAACTAACACTTTCTCTCAGTGTTGGAAGGGCTACGTCAGGGCGGCATCACATTCTTCAACTCATTTCAATTCTGCTCCCCCTTTTACTTCTAGAATTGCCTCTCGTCTTAATCTTTCCGATTCTATTCTCGTTGATCTGGATAGGATTTCCGGGTGGGGTCGCCTCAACCTTGTGAAATTTAATTCTTTAAAAACTCAACTTCTACAAATCTCCCTCTCTAAAACACCTTCCAACTTTCCTATCTCTTTCGACGGTTCTCTCTCTCTCCTGTTGACAATATAAACACTCTTGGCTGGCCTTAACATAAACAAAAATGTCTTGGAAACCTCACATCACAACAGTTGCTAGGGCGACCTCAAAGCTTCCCGGGGTTCTGTTTGGGCCTGAGTGACAGATGACTGATGATGAAAAGAGTGTCGAGGGGCTCTGAACTCACCCGGCTTGGAACAGGGCCGAATCAAAGCCAAAAGACCCATAACTGTTCCAGCTACGCCACTTCTCTTGACCCTCTATCTTTGCAGACGATAATTTGCTTTACATCTTCTGGAAGTACCACCTGGCGGCAGGTAACAGGAGCTTTTGTCACTCATATTACCACCACGCTTTACAAAAAATGTCTTGGAAACCTCACAGCACAACGGTTGCTAGGGCGGCCTAAAAGAAACTGGGAGTTCCGTTTAGACTGTGAGAGTTTTTCCACTTTTCAGTTACTCCAGCTATACAAGCCTAATCCGCCACGCTGAGTACTTTGCTTCTCTTACTATCTAGAGACTCTGGTCTCACGGCTTTGAGACAGGGTCAGTCAAAGCCAAAAAGACCTCGTGTTCCGTACTTTCCACTTCTCTTGACCCTCTATCTTTGCGGCGGGATGTTGGTGCTTTATCTCTCTTTCTATAGGTACGGCAGCGGCAGGTGCTCGAGAGAACTTGTCACTCGCGTACCACAACCTTACGGCGCCCTCGTAACACTAGGGGTGCTGTGTCTGCTACATGAGTTTTGTGTGGATATTAGTAACTCGAGGCTGACTCTTTGCGGTGCTTCCTTCTTTTTCTGCCACCTCGGTTCTGTGGAATTCT
The DNA here is from genome assembly GCA_015478945.1 of Trachelipus rathkii. Lineage (NCBI taxonomy): Eukaryota > Metazoa > Arthropoda > Malacostraca > Isopoda > Trachelipodidae > Trachelipus > Trachelipus rathkii. Next base: position 19,332 of record JABUQX010125896.1, read on the forward strand.
CTTCCATCTTCTGTGTTTCCTGCTAAATTTATCTCCCCACCTCGCTAGAAGCTGAGTCACAGTAACCATATCGTAATTTGCGTTAAAGGTGTGAACTTTGAGGCGTGCAGCACCCCCTTCTTTAATAGGGCTTTGCCCGTGTGTGGTGGTGACAACATATATATATATATATATATATATATATATATATATATATATATATATATATATATATATATATATATATATATATATATATATATATATATATATACATATATATATATATATATATATATATATATATATATATATTTATATTCTTCTTTATATATATATAACTTATATATATATATATATATATATATATATATATATATATATATACTTTATATAAATATATAACTCATATATATATATATATATATATATATATATATATATTATAGTTTTTTTGTTGTCTGCCATGTTCTAGCCACCTAGGTCCGCCCTCATATTCTGCCGCCCTAGGCATTTGCCTAATTTGCCCTGTAGTGTTAAGGGCTCCTGATCATATACTAGCAATATGTTAAAAAAATCAAAACTGACGGGGTCGTAAATAGGGGGCCTATATATATATATATATATATATATATATATGCTTATATATATATATATGCCATATATATATATATCTTTACCCTATATATATATATATATATATATATATATATATATATATATATATATATTCGTATCAATATCTCCTTTTTCTTGTTTATTATAAAATAAACAAAATTTGCATTATGAACAAATTAAATGAACAAACCTGTGATTTATTTGCATATTTGTTGCCCTTATATATATATATGTATATACTTAATAATATATATATATATATACATATATATATATATATACATATATATATATATATATATATATATATATATATATATATATATCTATATATATATATATAATTATATATATATATATATACATATAAATACATTCTCTATCTTTATATATATATATAATATATATATATATATATATATATATATATATATATATATATGCTCTTCACTATATATATATATATATCTTCTACTATATATATATATTATCCTGATACCGAGGGTAAAGGGGTAGAGGTTCCCAAAGGCAATAAGAAAAAGCAAACGAAATACTGCTCTTCTAGATAAGGCTTAGTGAAGGACTTTTTGACTTTGTCAACTCTTCTTTTCCTGCTCTGCAACTCTCTTGGTAACACAGTCTTCGAACTGGCCATCACTCTCCTTATATTATTGCTATTACAATGGACATCTCTTCTTCTCAATTTTCAGTCATATTCCTCCTCTTTTGGGAGAGCTTCTTCAACTTATCTATCACATATTGTCATCCTTTCCCTCTCAGTTCTCTGACCAGACTTAATTGCAAAGTCTGCCGCACCCTTATCTATTTTTCCAATTTCCTTTGATCTGCACAAATTCAAATGCCGCATATCGGAGCATGTCGGCCATTAATTTAGCAATAGTTTAAAATTTTTCCAAAACTGCGGTGGAATTTAGTAAGCCTCAGGCCTTTGCCCAGTGGATAGATATATATATATATATATATATATATGCTGCTCTAATATATATATATATACTATATATATATATATATATATATATATACTGCTGCTCTGTAACATATATATATATATATATATATATGTGGAAAAAATTTTACCTTACTATTAACACAATGTTGTTGATAAATCAGTAAATCAGCAATTCAAATTAGGAAAAAATATAAATGATAAATGTGTAAAGATAATTTATAATTTATTTACAAATTTATGAAAGATAAAGTGTTTGAAATTTCCTCACTTTCAAATATAACTTTGGAAGATCTTTTTCCTAAGCTTATTTATTTATTTGAACAACTTAATAACAATTTTCTAACCCACAAAAGAAATTCTTAAATGTTATTAGTTTTTTTATTGTATTTAATTGTTATGAACTTATTAAAAGGGAGTTACTAATGTTCTCTTCCCGTTTATATACTATTTAAATATGTACTTGGGATATATTAGATATATGATTTTATTTAGAACAATATTTTATTACTTTGTATTAGATAGAGCAAAAGAAAACAAAAACATAAAAAGAACATGTAAGCAATTGTTTTTTAGTTGATTTAAGCAACAAAAAATAACATGTTTAAAACCAAATGGTTTAAACCATACAACCCTGCTTTGAAGTAAAAATAGGTCAGGTCGAAATTTGTATATTTTAACTTGGATCTTCAACTACTAAACTTTTCATATAATAGAGCAGAGAAAGATTGAAGGAGGAGAAGAAAAAAAAAAAAAAAATTGTCATGACTTGTTGTTTTGTATAAAATCGGATTTTCCAAAATCGGTTTGTGGAGAATATTTAGAAATCGGTTACACGTAAGCATTTTAAGTTTTAGAGAAATGTCATTGTTATTTATTTTTAATTATATTTACTTTTATATGTGGAGCAAATTTGAAAAAAAAAATATATATATATTTTTTATTTTTTTTTAAAAATGGGATATAAATATTCAAATAATTAGGCGCCAATTCTCTAATCATTATTCTTATATATATATATATATTTATTTTTTTTTAAAAAAAAATTTTCAAAAATTAGCGCCAATGTCTCTAATCATTCATTGCCTTATATATATATATATATATATATATATATATATATATATATATATATATATATATATATATTATATATATATACATATATATATATATATATATATATATATATATACTGATGAAAATGTTTTGTTCTTATTATATATATATATATATATATATATAGTATATATATATATATATATATATATATATATATATATATATATATATATATATATATATATATATATATATATATATATATATATATATATATATATATATATAAGATGGGTAAATGCCCAGGCACTTAAGAATTGGGCAAATGCCCTGGGCATTTATCTGGGCATTTGTCCAATTTGGGCATTTTAGAGGGCATTTATATTTTATTGTATATATATATATATATATATATATATATATATATATATATATATATATATATATATATATATATATATATATATATATATATATATATATATATATATATATATATATATATATATATATATATTAGGGATGTGCCAAAGTATTGGTATTGGTATTGGCCAGTATTGGCCATTTTTCCGGGTATTGGTATTGGCATTTAGCACAGGTATTGGTATTGGTCAAAATGTGTCAATACTGTTCAGTCTTTATAATGTGTAAAAAAAAAAGGAAAAGTAACAATATGTTAATGCTCTTGAAACTTCTGTTAGAGAAGTTTATAAAATATAAATAATAGGTGGTCTTTTTCATACATAATATCTTTAAATATGAAGTATTGGTATTGGTATTTGCTGAAATTCCAGTATTGGTATTGGTATTGGCAGTAGCATCAATGAGAGTATTGGTATTGGTATTGGCCAACGATTCAGTTCTGGCACATCACTAATATATATATATATATATATATATATATATATATATATATATTAATATAAGTATATATATTATATATAAATATATATATATATATATATATAGCAGCAGGAATATATATATATATATATATATATATATATATATATACATATTATATATATATATATATATATATATATATATATATATATATATATATATATATATATATATAGTATATATATATATATATATATATATATATATATATATATATATATATATATATATATATATATATATATATATATATATATAAGGTTAAAAATCAGAATAAAAGGGAATCTGCTTAGAATAATGAATAGGGATGGTGTTTTCATAACTGATGAAATGGAAGTGAGGGGAGTGTGGAGGGAACATTTCGAAAATCTGCATAACACTGGCAGTAATGAAGAGGTGATAGTGAATATGTGTGGGTTTGATGATGCAAGAAGGAATAGGTATTTTGGGGATGAGGTCATTAGTAATGAGGTAATGGGTAGAGTGAGAAAGTTGAAGAATGGTAAATCTGCAGGTATAGTTGAAATTACTGGTGAAATGATCAAGAACAGGGGCGAGATGGTTATTGATTGGATTTGGAAGTTGTGTAACAAAGCGTTTATGGAGGGTATAGTTCCGAGCGATTGGAGGAGAGCATTAATAGTACCCTTGATAACTGTAGGAATTATAGGGGACTTAGTTTATCGAGTGTTGTAGGGAAGATAAATGCTGGTATTTTGGTCGCAAGAGTGCGTCGAGTGACTGAAGGACTGATTTGTGAAGAACAAGGTGCATTTAGAAGTGGTAGAGGATGTGTGGGTCAAATCTTTACATTGAAACAAATGATTGAGAAAATGAGAGAAGAATAAATTGTACTTAGGTTTTATGGATTTGCAACAGGCGTATGACAGGATTAATAGGGAAGCTCTATGGCAGGTGTTAGTGAAATATGGTGTTGGTGGTAGGCTTCTGAATGGAAGCAAAAGTATGTATGACGATAGTGAAGCATGTGTAAGAATAAATGGAATCGTAAGTGATTGGTTTAGTATTAATAGTGGAGTGAGGCAGGGATGTGTTATGTCACCTTGGTTATTCAATTTGTATATGGATGGGGTTATGAAAGAATTAGAGGTGGAGGTGGAGGTGGCAGGAGATGGTGTTAGAATGATGGAGAATGGAAGAAAGTGGAGGGTGACCTATTATATGTGGATGATTTGGTTTTAGTAGGAAAGTTGTGAATGGCAGGAAGGTGACTGGTGCAATTAAATCATTTATCGGATGTATAGGGACTACTAAGTCTTGAGTGCGCTGAGGTTTTACATGAGGGTATGTTGTTACCTGTGTTAATGTATAGTAGTGAGACTATGGTCTGGAATAAGAGGTATAGATCTTTAGTACAATGTGTTCAGATGGACAATCTTAGGGACGTGTTAGGTGTGAGAAGAATTGAAAAATGAGGAATGAATGCATTAAAGAGTTGTGTGGTGTGAAGAAAGGGGTAAATGAGAGAATAAATGAAAGTACATTGAGGTTTGGTCATGTGGAAAGGACGGATGATAGTGGGTTGGTTAAGGGGACGTATAGTGGTGAGTGTGCTGGGAATCAACCAGCTGGGAGACTGAGGAAAAAGTGAATTGAGTCAGTAAAGGAATGCCTGGAGGAGAGAAATGTGTGTTTGGCAGAGGCGAGAAGAGTGAATGGCGGGGTTTTGTGAGGGGGTATGGTTGTGGCCCACCTGGGTCAAGGGATGAACCCTACCTTGACTTGCTATAAATTCATCAGCCTTATGTGGGGAACCTTATCAAAAGCTTTGCTAAAGTCTTGATATTGTATATTTAGACTTTAGCAAATCTTTTGATAAGGTTCCCCTCATGCGGCTGATGAAGAAGTTATTGCGTGGAGTGGCACATGGTTGGATTAAAGAGTGGTTGTGAAATAGAAAACAGTGTGTACAACTAAATGGCAATAAGTCATCATGGTCAATAGTGAAGAGTGGTGTCCCACAGGGTTCAGTGCTGGGGGCCACTATTGTTCCTCATATATATAAAAATGATTTAGACCAATGACTTAAATGAAAAGTTTGTAAGTTTGCAGATCATACCAAAGTGGCTACCTCAGTTAGGAATAGTGAAGGATGTATAAAGATTCAAAATGATCTTGATAAACTTCTTGGGTGGGCAGATAAGTGCCAAATGAATGTTAATAGTAAAAAGTGTAAGGTTCTTCACCTAGGTTACTCAAATAAAAGTTTTAACTACAATATGAATGGTGATTGGCTTGAGCCTGTGGACCAAGAAAAAGATTTGGGTGTAATAATTATAAGCATTAATTCGAAAGTAGCTAATCAGTGTTTGGAAGTAAGGAATAAAGCTAATAAGATGCTGGTCATAATAAATCGTAATGTTGTTTACAAGAGCAAGGAGGTTATAAGTAAACTGTATAATAGCTATGTTAGGCTAGTATTATTGTATTGTGCACAAGTTTGGGCTCCTTATTTAAAGAAAGACTTAGATATGCTAGAGAGTGTGCAATGTAGGGCAACAAGGGTAATTTCTGGGTTTAAGGGTAAAATCTATGAGGAGTGGCTAAAGGAGTTAGGAATGTTTTCTGTAGAAAGGCGATTTCTCAGAAAGGACATGATACAAGTGTACAAAATTTTTATGTATATTGATAATACCAAGATCAATAAATTCTTCATAGTAGAGCACGGACGGGAGGTCAGGGTGCATGGTAAGAAAATTAAGAAGAAAGCATGCCATCTCAATATAAGAAAACATTCATTCAGTAATAGGGTTGTTAAAAATTTTGAAATGGTTTGACACAGGAGGTTGTTGAGCGTGACTTGATTGCAATATTTAAGAAAGGATTGGATAGGTATATGCATGGTTTGGGTATCATATAGTATATTTGACTAAGCCAAATTGGCAGGTTTTTAGCTACAGTAATTATTAAGGTTAAACTGCATGTTACTATAAAGTTATTAAAGCTTGTAGTGTGGTTGGCATGTACTTTAGCTATGTTTTTTTTTATTTTAGTTGTAGACTTTGTGTATACTATGTAAGTTATTGACAAGCCCTAGGGTGCTTTGTGGATTTGCATGAACATGTTGTTTGGTGATTGGTTCTGTTGGCTTGACTGGGACAGTCTCGATAGGCTCATGTGGCTTCTTATTGTCTTTTTATTTCTAATGTTTGACGAGATGACATAGTGAGGGTCTGTTGCGGTCCCGTGAAGCTCTAAGGTAGATTTTCTGACTGAGACGAGTTCTCACTAAAAGGTATACAGGGGGAGGTAAGGCTGGGCTTAATTTTCGACTTGCGTCATATTATTCTACTACTTTTCTGCTTCCGGTGCAATTTGTGCACCTTACCCCCAGTCTTGGGGAGAGAAGGTGGGTGATGATGGTAGTGGTGATGATGACATTTAAAGACAAATACAATACATAAATACAAATGCGAAAAATGAAATAACTATATTTTGAGTGTTTTTTTTAAATGCTGTCAATAATCCATCTTTTACTGATAATTTTATAAATGCCCAGTTTTTGGGCGGGCATTTATGAAATGGGCAAATGCCTGGACAAATGCCCATTTTATAAATGTCTGCCCACTGGGCATTTGCCCAACGTACATCACTATATATATATATATATATATATATATATATATATATATATGTATATATATATATATATATATATATATAGTATATAATATATATATATATATATATATATATATATATATATATATATATATATATATATATATATATATATATATATATATATATATATATATATAAAGTCAGAATAGGACATGTAAAACGTTCCAATTAATTCAACATAAACTAATAATTTTCCTTTTAAAATATGCAAATGCAATTCTGGTGCGTCTCCCTCAATCTCACAAAAATCAGGAGCACCATTTGGAGGCTCTCCCACACGAAGCCCCTTTTTTTTCTTGTGTCTTTGTTTGTTTGTTTGATTTATTTTGAGATTTTAATAATTTCTAAGTCAAAAGTTGGAGATAAATTTACATGGGTAATAAACATTGTGTGAGCGCTGGTTGTTCGTTTTATTATTATTATTATTATTATTATTATTATTATTATTATTATTATTATTATTATTATTATTATTATTATTATTATTATTATTATTATTATTATTATTATTATTATTATTATTATTATTATTATTATCATTTATTTTAGAATTACTACTACTACTATTGTTAATACTATCATTATTATGATTATTATTACTATTACTTTAAAATCACTACTACTACTACTACTACTACTACTACTACTACTACTACTACTACTACTACTACTACTACTACTACTACTAATAATAATAATAATAATTACTAATACTACTACTACTACTACTAATAATAATAATAATAATAATAATAATAATAATAATAATAATAATAATAATAATAATAATAATAATAATAATAATAATTTACAATTATTAATAAGGGAAAAGTAAAAATGTACTTCTAACATCGATCAAAAACTGAAATGGAAAATTTATAATTTTATTTTTTAGTGAACATAGCATCTAAATTGCTTTGAAAAAATAATTGTAAAATATGCCTAATGGATGCAGGAAGGTTTTTTACCTTTTTTACTCTTCAGAATTTTAA
>JABUQX010125896.1:32500-37500 GCA_015478945.1 Trachelipus rathkii
TATATATATTTGTGATTGTTTCTATATATATTTTTATATATATATATATATATATATATATATATATATATATATATATATATATATATATATATATGGGGTCACCAATTATGTAGCGGCAGAAGTGTTGGGAGTTACCTCTTCTTGTTGATCTACTGCACTACTTTCGGTTGAGGTTCTTTTGAAGCTTCTTGTAATAACTTCCTTTACGTTAAGAAACCTAAATAGAACAGATAACTTAGTACCCTTACTGTTCGAAGTTACCTTCTTCATCACCAGGAAGCTAATGTATTACGCTTTGGTACGTCGAGGCTAGGTGAACCAGCAACACAAGTTGTTATAACCCTTTTAACTCTTTATAATAATTTGTTAAAATCAGTTTTTGATTAAATTTTATTCAACATCATCATCTTTACTATATTTAAAAGAATCGCTGACCTAAAGTTAAGTACATTGATTTTTAGCATTTATTCCCTTTTGTCGATGCTTTACAGTCGAGTCAAGTTTTCATCTGAGAGAGAGAGAGAGAGAGAGAGAGAGAGAGAGAGAGAGAGAGAGAGAGAGAGAGAGAGAGAGAGAGAGAGAGAGAGAGAGAGAGAGAGAGAGAGAGAGAGAGAGAGAGAGACTATTACTTCGATACATAATAAACAAAGGAAATAAACAAAACCTTGTACAATATACCAATATTTTATAAAGAAAACGTTGTATAATAATAAAATAATTTTTATATTAACATAATAAAAGTAAAATTCATATAAAACAGATTTATTATTAAAGCTTGTAAAATATAAATATTATCCAGACAAGTTGCTGTGATTTTTCCTTCTATGATTTCCGACTTTTATAATATTTCGAGGCAAACTTACTTATTTCACGCAATTTTTTAAAAACGCAAAATCAAATATATTTATACACCAAATATATATATATATATATATATATATATATATATATATATATATATATATATATATATATATATATATATATATATATATATATAATATATATATATATATATATATATATATATATATATATATATATTTATATATATATATATATATATATATATATATATATATATATACTCTGATTGGAAAGTTTTAAGACAGGTGGCGCCACTTCTCAATATGTGCAGTGAAGTGAGCGAGTGAGTGGTGTTTGAGAAGATAGTCATTCAAGACTTAGGCCCGTATTTATGAATCAACTTTGAAAAACGTCTTGACTTTCCGTAAAGGTAGCCTCAGATAAGTATTTCTCCACTGCATAAGAATCTTAAAAAAAATTGCTATTTATAAACCACCCTTTCCTTTAATCGGGAGCTACTTATCGAAGACAGTTTTCAAGGAAAACGTCATCATATTTCATGACGTCAGAGACCAATAGCCAATGAACACAAAGTAAATGAAACTAGAACAAAATAAAAGTATATTATATATTAATTTTATGTATGTAAATTTATAGAAATATTAAAAAGAAAAAAATTAATGAAATAATCTAAACGCGTTTAATAAAAATACTATGAGAATTGAAGATGTGTTGCTTCACATTTATTAGTTCCAGTTGCTTTGATTGGCATAGCCATAGGCTGAACGTAGCCTAGCTACGAAATTATGATAAATTATAAAAATATCATCTGCTCCTTACACTAAAGTTAGGACCCGGTCGAAAGTTGCACGCTGCCTATTTCTCTGGTGTGAGCCTAATTATGTGGTTTTTGGGTATTTTCTTACACGAAAGTATATATTTGACAAAATCATTTACATAATAAATGCCAACAAATGATATAAATTAAATAATAATAGCGACAAATTGTACAATAAAAAAACAAGATGGCTGCCGCTCGGAAAACAAAATCTTAAGGAGAGTTCAAGGTTGGTTCAGAGCTACCTTGACTAAGGAAGAGATTTCGCCAAGTATTTTGCGACGTCAAGGGTTCCTTACGGAAAAAATTTCTCAAGGATCGTTCATAAATTTGAATTTACGTTAAGGGAGGATTCTGAAGGAACACTTGACGAAAGGAAGAGAAAAGGCCGGTATATAAATACGGCCCTAAGGCCCGTATTTATGAATCAACTTTGAAAAACGTCTTGACTTTCCGTTCTTTACCAATTGTTTTTAATGTTTACTTTTTACAAATGATGAGGATTTTAGTTGAAACTTTTACCGTCCAGAATCTTAAGCTAAGTTTTAGTTTGATTTTTATATTCTTTTAAACATTATTTGATATATTATAGGATTTTAGCTTTTGTGTTTCTTTTAATTAACATTGGATATCGTAAAATTTACTTTTAGGTTTTAACAGATATCCGCAAACAAGTTTACAATCACCTTAGGATACTTTTAATTTGTTTTTTTGTTCTAACATTAGTTTTAGTTATCCTGTTGGTATACGATCGCTTGTGTGTGTGTTTGTGTGGATTGAGTAAACGTGAAAATTTTAAACTATTAGAGTTTGTGTGTGTTTGTTTGTGCGAGTGGCTGTTCGAATGATTGTACAGAGAAGACGTAGTGGTTTGCGCAGGCTCTGGTTTTCTGTTGATTTTGCCAATCTAGCATTTATCACTGCCTGAGACCCAGCTAACCAGGGATTCTTTTTCAAATAAACTTAAGATCTGCAACTATAACTTTTTTTTAATAATTTCCGACTGAATGGTGGAGTCTGGGCCTATATAAACATTAACACTCCTGTAACACGTCTCATGAATCTTGAATCTTCTACTCTGATGTTATTTGGCTTAAAATCTTTCCCCCTACTACTACCATTATCTTGTGTTTCTGCTACTGCTCCCCTAATGGAACAGATTTTTACGTCCTTTTTGAATATCTTACTACTTCTCATGAGACTGCTAGTTCTTCCCATTCAAATGCTGAGGTCCTCTATTTAGGGGATTTCAACGTACATCACACTGAGTGGTTGGGCTCTTATCATACTGATGCAGGAGGGAAAGAGGCCAAAACATTCAGTATTCTCAACGGTCTGGAACAGTTAATTAAGAAACCTACACATATCCCCAATCGTCCTAACCAATTCTTGAACGGGCTTAATTTATGTTTCACCACTACTTCTCGATATGAATACACCATTTTTTCTCCTATCGGTAACCCCGACCACAAATTCGTAGTTCTTAATTATAATACTTTTTCTCCAGAAGCTCCACTATACCCCAAATGTACTTTCTGGCAATTTAATAGGGCTGATTGGGGGGCATTACGTCGTTTCTTTCCTAACTATTCTTGGAAGGAATCGTGCTTTGACTCGGAGGACGCTTTGGTCACTGCTGAATATTAGGGGCCGTAATCACAGATGGGATGAGTAGGTTCATTCCATCTTCAACTAAATCTTTTTCTCTCCAAAATCCATAGTTCTATGGAGCCTGTTCTCGCGCCATTCAAGAAAGAGACATTTCCTATCGGGCATGAAAAAACTCTCGTTCTCCTACCACTCTGACTAATTTCCATTGTGCTGGGAATCGTTGCAGGGATATTATTCGACAGGCTAAGCGCACTTTCACTAAAAGAAAGTGCGCCACCCTACTTAGTTCTTCTACTGATAAAAATTTATGACCTCTTGCCAAAAACATCTCTAATAACTTTTGTAAATACGTCTTTCTTCCTCTTATTCGCTCTGACGGATCTGTAGCCAACTCTTCTACTGATAAGGCTAATCTCTTCGGCCTCCTTTTTCACCTAATTCTACCTTGGACTATTCCGGCATCCCTCCTCCTACTCCTTCTCCTCTTAGGTTTCCTATGTCCCTTTCTTTGATTACGTATGATGTGGGGGGAGGCTGAGATCAATGAACGTTAGGAAGGCTGGTGGCCCGGATGGCATTCCTCCCGTGTTTAGAGGGAGTGTGTTTCTGAGCTGGCGCCTGTCCTCGTTCAACTCTACTTGATATGAATACTAATACATTTCCTCAGAGCTGGAAGCGTGCATATGTTTAGCCAATCCCGAAAAAGAGTAGCCGCTCTGATCCTTCTAAGTATCATATCCATATAGCTCTTACTTGTATTCTATCTAAAATCTTTGAAACTCTTCTTAAATCTCATCCTGAATCATCTGGAGTCTCATTCTCTTCTTTCAGATCATCAGTATGGCTTTCGATGCTCGAGGTCAACTGGTAACATACTTTCCTATCTAACTGGTTCATGGTCTTTTGCCCTTAGGGACTATGGGGAGTCCTATGTGGTGGCGCTCGAGATAAAAAAAAAAAGCTTTTCACCGGGTATGGCATGCGTCATTACTCTCTAAGGTCCCTTCCTTTGGGGTTTCTACTTCTCTTTGCTTACTCTTGTCAAGCTTTCTCTCTGATCGCTCCATATCAGCACTAGTTTATGGAGCCACTTCCTCCTTTCTTATTAATTGTGGTGTTTTGCAAGGTTCTGTTTTATCTCCAACTTTATTCTTACTTTTTATCAACGATCTCCTCAGCTGTACTTCTAACCTTGTTCATTCTTATGCCGATGACTCAACTCTCCATTCTTCCACTTATTTCAAATCTGCTCACTTTTTTGCATCTAGAGTTGCCTCGTCTTTAGCTTTCCGATTCTATTCTTGGCGACCTGGAATGGATTTCCCGGTGGGGCCACCACAAACTTGTGAAATTCAACTCCATGAAAACTCAACTTCTTTACATCTCTCTCTCAGAAACACCTCCCAACTTTCCTATTTTTGTCGATGGCTCTAACGTTTCACCTGTGAACAGCATAAACATTCTTGCTCTAAGCATAAACAAAAAAGTTGTCTTTTAAACCTCATCACAACGGTTGCTAAGGTGGCCCCAAAGAAGCTGGGTGTTCTGTTCAGTTTGCAGGAATTTTTTTCACTGAACAGCTACTCCAGTTATACAAAGGCCTTATTCTCCCTTGTTTGGAGTACTGTTCTCACATCTAGGGGGGGGGCTCCGACCCCACTCTTCTATTGGATAGGGTTGAGTCTAAAGCTAAGAAACTAATAAATTGACCCTTACTTTCAAACACTCTTGGCTCTCTATC
>JABUQX010125896.1:42500-45000 GCA_015478945.1 Trachelipus rathkii
ACATATTTATCCAAAGCATGATCTATTTTTATTGGAAATAAGAAAAGGAGTAGCACGATTAAACTAAAGAAAGAACTCGTACTAACCTTCTTAGGAAAGTGATACACAGAGGGCAAAGTAGGTTTTCTCATTCAAAATAACTTGGAAATCAGGCATTAAATATGTAAATATTGTCTGATCACATTATTAAACAAGTGCTTACTCTCAAATTGATAATTAATTCAACTAATTTTTGTATTTACGCGATAATTTCAATTCACATAAAAGAGGAACCGGAAAACTGTTATAATATACTTCTTACCAATGCACATTCGCAGCAAAGATCATCACTATAGAATAAGGTTGGCCGATTCACCGGTGCGGACTGCGGTGCTAAAAGATGACGAGTGGTCTGGTGTGGTGTGGTGCGGTTCACGGCCAACACTTCTATAGAATGATTATGGTAATTTTGAATAAAATCACACTCACATAACTACAACCATGTTATAATGTAAAAAATGAGAAACGATCGGATGGTTGAATTTGTTGAAAAATTATTATTATTATTATTATTATTATTATTATTATTATTATTATTATTATTATTATTATTATTATTATTATTATTATTATTATTATTATTATTATTATTTTTATTATTATTATTGACCTCGGTGAACATGTAAAATGTAAAAATTGATGATGTATTTTTAAGGGTGTAAATTATATAAAAAAGAAATCGATCACATCTTGACAAACAATAAAAACATTTTACCAGAATAATATATCTGCCCTTAATAAATGAAATACAAGGAGTGGTCACCGAATGCAAGAATTTATATAAATTAAAACTTAAACGGGAAAGAGGAAATTATATGCGGCGTGTAAAACACGTTCCGCCGATTTTACAACCATTAAAGAGAACACAGGAGAATTTAGATTAGATCTAAAAATATCTCAGGAATTTATAAGACCAATTAGACAAACTTTACAACCAAACAACATCACTTATAAAAGACTATTCTCAACGTTATTCAATTATGATTTTACACACCAAAATAAACGTTATTTGATGACAAAAGAACAGTAATAAATAAATAAATGATGGATTATATTGATTGACCTGAGCAAAAGTTGTAATAAAACTCCATAGAGAAGATACAAGAGCATTTAACTAACAAATCATTACTCACACACACATACAAATATAAATAAGAAAACATTCAAAAAAAGAAAGATGACAGATGTCACGTTGGAATCAACAGCTTATAATATCATTAATTAAAGGATAAAATTGTAAAGAGATTGCAAATAGAAAATTAATCATAACTAAAAGTAAAGGAATTTTATTCTGAATTTTATAGGAATATTGATGATGAGCGACGTAATAAACATATATTGCAATGATATTTATGCCCTTCCTATAACAACTGCCGAAATAATATGACATAAAACAAATGAAATGAGGAAAATCGCATGATGAAAATGGGATATCAAGCAATTTGATAAAAGATAACGATGACGAAATCGCTATTATATAAACAGGGCTACTTAATAAATGCTTTCAAAAATATAATATTCCATACAAATGGACAAATGCCAACATTCAACTTCTTAATAAAAAAGAAGGTAAATATTATCTAAAATATTGCAGACCAACTTGCTTCCTTCCAGTCTTGTACAAATTAAATACAAAAATAATAACTACTAAGAATTATTTCTCAACTTCATTTACTTTTGTTTTACGTCACCTCAGTTAGAGAAAGGCATTATGTACAATCTACCAAAATTGGATGACCCATTTGAACCTTCAAACAATGCATAGCTGACATGAAGAGAAACAATGCGCTGAAATCTGAAAGAAAAAGGAAGCAGCGTGATTGGAAAGAAATGAGTTTTCCTGGCTTGACCAACATTGGTGTAACTAGGGAATTTTTCTTGTGGGGCCATAACCCCTTTAGTTGAGAATCTCAGTAAGCATATTATGCTTATTGACTTAAGAAATTTCTGGAGGGTTCACATAACCATCTGGTGTGTGGGTAGGCTAGGCCTCCCTAGTTACGCCTACGTTAACCACTAGAGTATATATCAAGGCTGTGGAGCTAGTGCCGGAGCCGCGGAGCCGCAAAGTTTTAGGTGGAGCTGGAGTCGGAGCCGAAATTCTTTTTTTGGTGAAGCTGGGACCAGAGTCGAAATTTTTTGGGGAGATGGAGCCGGAGCCAGAGTCGATTTTTTTTTATGGTGAAGCCGGAGCAAACAAAAACTGGCCACTCCGGCTCCGGTAATCACAAATATCCTTACCTTACAGCAAAGAAAAATCAACCGGGGGATTTGTCTGCAGGAAAATTTAATAGAGAAGTGCACCTAATTAATGCTTTCGAAAATAAAGAAGAGACTTTAGCAAATGACATGAAATATTCCATGTACATAAGGGAAAGAATGTTAAATGAGAAAAAGTATTTCTGACGGTCATCTGAGTTAATCCACAGTTCAGAATCTTTCTCAGATTGAAGGTGTGATA
>JABUQX010125896.1:55000-74932 GCA_015478945.1 Trachelipus rathkii
AATTTTGCCCGCGTGCATCGAAGGCTCATCCACAAAACCATGGTTGTAAAGGGAAGTAATACACCTTAATTCTTTTTTTTTTAATATCTAAAGGATACCAATTATGGGTTTAATTAATTTTGTGATCCTAGCAAAGATTGGCGAAGAGAATCGACAATCACATCGGTCACATACCGGTGGTAATCGAGCGAGGGGGGACTGCGTTTCCCGATTCCCTCGCTGTCACCGTCGAAGCTCACGAGCCATCACTATATGTGGGGGTGGAATAATTATAAATATTTCCGCAACTAAAAATAAAATTATAAAAATAATATAAATATCCTCCATCACTTAAACAGAATTTTCAGTACCTAGTATTTCCTAAAGAGTATACTTTCGTTGTATCTACGTATTAGTGGCAGGGCCTTGACCCGTCTCTCGAAGGTGTAACGAGAGCGAGCGGTATAACACACTCTGAACCCTATATCTAACTCAGTATATTATTTAATGATAAATGCAAAATAAATCTTTAATTTATATAATATAACATATAATATAATAGTATAATAATATATATTTAATCTATATAATATATATATAATAGTATTATATAATCATATATATAATATATATATAATATTATATAATATTATATATATAATATATATATATAATTAATTAATATATATATATTATAATAATATTATATATTTATATATATTATAATAATATAATTTATATTATATTTATAATATTAATAATTATTTTATATATATTATATTATATATATAATATATAAATATTATATATATATATATATATATATTATATATAATATTAATATATATATAATAATATAAATATTAATATATAATAATTATATTAATTATAATATATATAATATATATATATATATTATATATATATATATACCTATTGTAATGTATACCAGTTTGCTGTGAAGTAGGTATACCAATTAATTAGGATATCAAGAAAAGAGATTTTATTCTCAGCCTCCACCCTCAAAAAATAACAAGGTTATATATATATATAATATTTCAAACATATATATTAATCTATAAATATTATATTAATATTTAATTAATATTATATATATAAATATTAAATATTAATATATATATATAATTATATATATTATATATATATATATATAATATAATTATAATTAATAATATATATATATATATAATATATTATATTAATATTAATAATTAAATATATTATATTTATATATCAATATAATATTAAATAATAATTATTATATATATATATATATATATTATATAATAATATATAATATATATATAAATAATAATAATACAATATAATTTAATAATAGAGCATTTATTTTTGAGATAAAGTAATAAGTTAAATAATAATTAATAAATAATTATATCAATTAATAATTAATATATATATTAGTAATAATTTTCATATAATTGAATAATGAGATAATATTAATAGTAAGGAATAGTAATAATTGTAAAAAAATAATTTCACAATTATGCACTATGAGATCATAAAACTACAGCTTCCTAGTCCATTTCTAAGAGGTGCATATTGCTTCCCTTCTTTCTTTATATGTTTACATGATATCATGTCAATCGCTGGAAAAGATACGTATCACTAGAGCTACACTTGCTGAAGGACATACCTGCTAAACTACTCCCTGACAAGTTCTGCACCCTGAATATGCGAAATTATGCAATTAACACGACTTCCATGAGACAACTACCATTGGATCTTATCTTCCGATATCAAAGGAGTGATTCTTTTCGACCAGAATATTCCAATCTCTTTGATCACCATTTGACCTAGAGATTGTACTCTTGCACACTCATGCATGGAAACAACTAGCATACATTTCCGCAGCTATTGAAAATAGCAATAATAGTATATCGTTATATAGACTAATAAATACATGCCCTAGTATAAATATCGCTAACGTGAGTAAATGCCGATACCATATTCAAATGTGTGTCTGTTCTGTAATCATTTTTCGTCTTATTATGTTCACCTGTAGAAGATCTACGCACCCTTTAGTAGCAAAATATTCATTATTCACATAGTCTAATTACTTAAATAAATATTTATTAACTACCTTCATTGTGAAACAAGTATAAGGTTCAGATTTTGGTTATGATATCTAAGAATCCAGATAAGTTGCTATATGCAGAAGGGTGCGTAATTCTTTTGCAGATATTCCAATCTCTTATATATATTATATATTCATATCTCATAATAAGACATAATGTGTTATATCTATATTTCTTATTTCTTCCTTTACTATATTATATAGGGACTCTTATTAATTTTGTTAAGTGACCTTCCTTTTATGAAATTAACCGTTTGAACAAACTATTTCATAAAGATATTCAAACCATCTGACAACCTCTTAGAAGAAAGATTTTCCCTGTGAAAAAAGCAATGAAACACCTTTACCTGCGAACTAACTTCCTTCACTCCTGCATAGAATTCCTGGCGTACCCCAAGCATTCATGGAACACCGTCAGTACAAATGCTGTGATATTAAATTAAATTAAAATTTAAATTATATTAAAAATGTTTCTCCAGTAGTATTCGTGGTCAGTAGATAGCAAAACGAAAATTCTACCTCCATTTTGGTATGCATATAGCGTGCGTAGTCCATAAATTGAGCTTGGTGACTTCTTTCAGCTAATTGCATATTTTACTAAATTAGAGGTGCGAATTTAAAGCTTATATAGTTATGTTTACACAGTGAAGTGTTTTAAATAAAATATGTGAATTGAATCGATTAAGGTCAAAACAGACCTACATGTTAATTATATAGTTATTGAAATAGGCTTACGGTGATCATATTGTGTTATAAATATAGAGTTACATTATTTATAATATATTGTAGGTGTATATTTCGTTTAGCATAAATAGAAACCTACTAGTATAAGTGGTTTTCGACATTTGATGGGAACCTACGAGTAAGTAGTAATTTAATAGTAATGACTAGACCATACGATCATATATATTTTATTTAACTTGAATACTAATATTAGATAAATACGATTATATAATATATAATTATTTATATCTATGATTTATACTACACTATTATATGTTACATCATAGAAATATATGATATATATATTACGTTATATATAAATTCTAGTTGAATATATATTAATATTAATAATATTATATATTATTATATAATATAATTTTATATGCTGTAGTATAGATAAGCTAATAAAAATATAATTACTTAGCTACTAAATGTAAGACAACAAATAAGTAAAAAATATCTATTTATCTCACAAAGAGCTGAAAAAGAAAAGAAAATATAGTAAAATTTAGTGTAAAATTTTAATATTACTAAGAGATATATTTAAATAAAGTAAGTTGAGATGGAGTAATTATTGAGGGGGGAAAGGCGTAACGTTACGACACTCCCTCGTGTCTTCATTTCAAGTTAATCATGCTCAGATAAAAAATAATAATGTATAAATAGTAATAAAATTAAATAAGGGATAAACATTTATTATTATACCATTATTATTAATTTACTAAATACTACTACTAAATAATGATAAATAATATACTACCATTATTCTTGTCTTTTGATGAAGTTTTGGTATGAGATATAATAAATAGAGAAAAAAAATATAGGAGATAAAATTAAATATGTAATAATAAAAATATATATAGTATAAAATATATAAATACAATAAGAACTAATATATAATATAATATGTAATAATTAAATATATAAATTCATAGATTAATAAAACATTATATATATACTAATAATATAATAATAACATAATATCTACATATAAATCAAAATAAAACAGTTAAAATAATTATAAAAAAAAAAAATAAAAAAAAACAATAATAGACCACATACATACATACATAAACATATATATCATTACACGCCATCCTTTTACACAATATTATATAATTTACATATACAAATTACATAACATACATATACACACTCACATATATACATATCTAATACATACAATACTCCAGTACAATATAAGCATATCATACTACATACCATATATAATCATATACATAACTATATCATAATAACATATATCATATAACACTCATACTAAATATACACACAATAATACATATTAAACATACTATATAATCAACATCCATGACACAACTAAATTACATATATATATTTAATAATAATACATTTAACACATTGTACAAATAATATTATCATCCATCATGAGCATGTTTCAAACCATATATCATCTACATATAATATTTATATTAATATTATATACCATTACATATACTATAACTTACATCACAGTATTATAGATTCACATATACATATAACCCTCTAGAGTAGCAACGAGTTAGTACAATTTCATATTATCACTTTTATCACCATAAATCTAACAATACAATAAAAGCATATAACATAACAAGTATCACAAGTATACTCTAGATTCGATTTTCACACATATACGAAATTTAAAAATACCCCAACAAGTAATTCACACAATGAGTTAACAGTCAGAAAAAAATATTCCCACATCTTAAATTAAGTAGTAATCATATTTTACTTCCACAATAAAAGCATATACACACAAATAACTCATTGCGCCCCTAAGCACCGATAAACTCAGAATGACATCCTGCGAGCCCCCCATCCTTCACATTTAAAACATATATATTATTCCAGCAATACACTATATATATATACATATATAACATTAACATATTAATCATCATACTACACATATAATATAATATAATATCTTATAATTTAACAAAATATAATTATAATTGATTGGTAATGTAATATATGTTGAATATATGTTAGTATTTGTATGTAAATATATTGCCACATGTTAATAGGTAAGTTTAATGTATTATATGTTTTATGTTATAATATTAAATAGTTGAATTTTAAAATTGGTTATAATATTGGTATTATATATATGTGTAATGGTATATAGTATGTATATGTAATGTTATGTTTGGTAATAATGTTATTTGTAGGTGGTAAAAGAAAAATATGTAATAATGGTTATTTGTTAAGTAATATTATGTTAATATATATATATGTTGTGTATTATTTTGTATTGGGTTTATGTATAATAATGTCTAGTGTGGTATGTGTTGTTAATTTTATAATATAAATATATATAATATTATATATAATATATTAATATATTACTATATTATTAATATATAATTATATTTATAACTATATTATATATATATACTTCATCATCTAATCTAATACCTAAACCTCTCATCTCACCTTCTTCTCTGATACCAATTTAGAAACTGGAAGGTTAAAGAAAGTGCAGTTATACTGTGAACTAATACTGCGAGGAACTCACGATAGAAAGCCTAACATCTATTACTATATAGAGCCGCAATTATATTTATTTATTGTATCCAGATTATGATGAATGTTCAACTGTAGTGTTGGGGTATAAATATGTATATGTGTCTCGCTGTACAGAGTGTACACAGTTATGGTCTAAATGGGTATTTAATGGGGGTGATTTTCTTATGTACATGCTCTACTGCTTAGTGTGTTAAGTAATGGTTATTTATGTTTCATTTATGTTTACTTCAGGAAACCGCGATGGACCCTCAGTTTCTTTAAATGATTACTTGTCATGGAATTGCAATTTAGTGGGTGTATGTTCTTTGTTAACAAATGTTCCTTGGTCACATGTAGGCAGTTGTGGGGTAACATTTGTCTCTATCACAATTATTATGCGCTTTTTAACTATCAATAAAACTTTCGTGTGCTAATGTCTAACACTTACTGGTTTAATGACCCATTTCTATCTCCGCCTTGGTAAACCTTATCACTATTAATTCTTCGTTCGGGTCACTTGCTATACAGTGTAAATTTACTTGTTCTAGTATTGGACTGTTGCTCAATAGTTTAAACACATCTACATTTATTTTACATTTTGATTCGTCCTATTTGCTTTTTTTTTTAACTGTTTGTTGAATATAGTCGAATGGTATTTATATTTATCGGTGTGTTTTATATTTCGATTCTTACACTTTACACGAATTGGTATATTTGTTTAATTATTTTTTGTTTATTTCGTATCCCCATATTTTTTAACTTAAGTCTTACCGTTTACAAGTTTCCATATAATTTACTCCAATTTTCATTTTATTTTGTAACAATGTTAATATATTTTATTATCTCTCATACCCCGCCACCAATATTTTTTTTTTTTTGCTTCCGTAACTTAAGTTACTACAAGTTTTCCATTATTTACTCCAATTTTCATTCAAACAAAAATTTTTTTCATATTTGGCGTCCTGAAGGAAGAATCACGCGGAATCTGGCTCTTTGAAACCAGGCCGATTAAGCGACCTCCTTCTCCCCCCCCGCTCTCCATCTTCAAATTATCTCACTAATCTTACAACCACTAAGTTACTCTTTCCCTTTCTATCTTTTTACCCATCTTTCTCGTTTATTATATTTACGTCGAGGTTTATTTACTCTCTAAATCGCTTGTTTTCGACCAGTGGCTATATAATGTGAAAGGTGGGACTCACATTTATGTGACCTATAAAAAAATTACATTTTGGAATAATATAATAATCCTATTACCCTCATTATATACACTAAACCAGATCTTCACTTATATTATATAACGTTTCAATTAATATATAATCATATTTTATATATCAATTCTCTTTCACCCATCTAACATGCACTATAGGATATGGTACCTCAATTTTATATAATATATATAATATACATAATATCAACCTGAATCACACTAATATGGTCGTTCTTATAAATGAATATCTATTCCTTTTTCCAGACTAAACGTAGTCTCTCTTAAACTATAAACATTCAATAACTCAGGGTAAACCTGTGTGTCGACACTTTAAATAGAACCTACTGATATAAATACATATTGTATAGTTGGGGTTTGCATGATATATTTAAGTTATATATATTACCAAATCTATATCATTGCACAAAATAAAGAGCGGATATTAATATGAAAGAGGAGAGATTCTGATTAACACTTTAAATAAGAATATTAAACAGGATTCGCGCACCATGTTTTCGAACCCCTATTGTCTTTATGAGAGTGTCCTCAACTCACGACACACTACACCTGCACAACTATACAATATTATATCTACTTTCTTTTTCTCATTTTTTATTTTTCTCGATTTATTACAAAGAATTCACTAATATTTTTGTATCCTCTGATTTTGCATTTGATCAGAATATACTCTGTGTTACACATTCTAAGCACACAATCTGGTGCTGGCGTACAGATCGCCTTTCGACGACATTACGTCCACCCCAACTTTGACACTAGAGAGAGAGAGGGAGCGCGCGCGCGAGAAGAGAGATCTGGTGGTTTCCTGGTAACTGTGAATATATCACCCCCACACCAATAAACGGAGCTCGACTCTCACAATACGCCGCACTTCTACGTTTACTCCCTGTTCCACAACTCGCAGCGTTCCCTTTTGGCGATCAACACACAGCAGCTCACGGGCAACAGAGTGGAAAATACTTCCCAAATTACTCTCCGATGCGTATAAACTCAATGTATACAACCCCTGCCAGTGTGTGAAACCATAGTCTATATTTCAGAGATATTAATTCGCACCTTACACGGAACACAATGTAAATTACCTCCATCAGTTCCTTCCTTCTTTTAGTACAATCAAGTGGGGCTTAAGTACCTACAGCGGTTGTGCACCTCACTTACCGGCCTACTTCCTTCTTGCTAGGGTGCCCCTAGGTTTTCAATTCACCAGCAATACGAGTGAACCATTATTGAGGGATCTTTTAATTTTTTTATCAATCACCTATGTCACATCCCTCGGCCGCCGTAGCTCGTTACACGTAGAAATGAAGCGGTATTGTAGCCCATACGCTCTTTCCTATCTCATCAAATTATCATACCTATATATCAACCAACGGTTAGATAGAATTGATCCGCCTCAACCCTTCTGAAGGCGAGATAGGCTTTAGCGTGTTATGACCCTACCACTGTTATTCGACCTCTCCGCGGCCGGGGGTGTATATATGTAAGGAAACGGAAGGAAGAGCGATCCAGCTGCTTTGGCGGTTCCTGTTTTGGTGGCCTTGATTACTATTTCCATTATACTAGACAGAGTCATATTCTTCTTATCCAAGCGATCTTTCTTTTAAGTTCAATCGTCCAGCCGTAGTCCGTCAAAACACCTTACGCGGCCCCAATACGCCCGTAGTGTTGAACCATGTGTCTGCAATATCCCAGCAGAGCTGAAAATCTTATATCTTGATTAGTGCCGCGATTCCAGTATTAGTTTATCTAATAACCATTATACCACCTGCGGGTTGAGGTGGGGTTATGAAGATGACAACATATTATCGTACTTATTACACCACTAATATTGCCTATATATTATCACCTAGGAGGTAACTTCATAATAATTAATCCTATATTTATATACACTGACCCTTATTGCATCATTCCATAAATATTAAACTATTAATTATATTATCTACTCTCACCTTTAACTAATATATATTCACCATAATTCAAATTTGTTTCAAATGTAACAGATTGATCCCACATATCCTCTATATTAAACCTAAACTTTATCTATAAACGGCACTACTTGTTATCATATAAACCAAAAAAATCTCTAGCTATTATCTCCATTACTCTCTCTACTCTCTTACTTCTTACTATAAAGTTTCATCTTCTAACATCATATCTCTATCTTCTTTTCGTTAACACTTACTCGTTGTCACCTCGTCTTCTATTACCATCACTACATAATAAATACCTTACTTCTATTGATCTTATGCTCATTAATCTATATATTCCCCTACATTACACTTCATATAAACTAATTATCCTAATTATATATTACTTATAACTTTTATACGTTAAAACTGAATTTTCCTTTCGGCTTATTGTTTTCTATAACCTTTATTTTAAGGGATTTTTAAAATCAGATTAAGCTTGAAGAAATGTGTAAAATCAGGTGAATTTCCACAATAAATTTTAAACAAAATATACATATAAAATTGAAGAAAATATATATAAATAAAAATATAATAAAGTGAGTGTGTTCCAGACTTTGGCTCTTCTGGCTAATATTTACATTAGTTTTTTTTTTCATTTTTTAATTATTTATTTTTTTTTTTTTTTTTTTAGGTGAGGAGCAGGTTGAATTTAAATTCTGTCTAAATTCTATCCAGTAACAAAAAAAAAGATTTAATTTTTTTTTGGTCTTTGCTTTCTGATATCCATTATTTCCTAATTGCCTTTGTGTTTTTTTAAGAGCAAAGAAAATATTTTTTATTCCCTTTCAAACTATTGGCTTTTGTTTTTACCCCTCTTGACAATCGCTTGTCCATATTTATTCAAACTTGCTTCGGCATCATTTGTCCCATTTCAGATGAAAAAATTAATTATAATTTTTTAAATACACGACAATAATTTTTTTAATTTCTTTGAACCGAATTCTGGAACCTCTAAGCCTCTGGCGAATAACAATACAGAGAAGTTAACTCCAAGTATCAATGAGTTTTAGTATTCGTTTCATCAGTCCTTTCTCAGTTAAGATTGTTTTAAGTGTAAAAGATACCGATTTAATTCTTTATGCAATAGAGTGCCCTCCAATGAATTTACAGAATACAGATGGGCATCAAGAGGTTGGTTAAATATCAGGCCAGACTGCATTTTTTTTATATCCTGCGATCAAATTTTAGAGCACACGAACAATAATAAACCGCATAAACCTCCCTGATGAATACATATGCCTTAATACAAATCGTGGCGAAGGTCCACTATAAGCATAAT
The DNA here is from genome assembly GCA_015478945.1 of Trachelipus rathkii. Classification (NCBI taxonomy): domain Eukaryota; kingdom Metazoa; phylum Arthropoda; class Malacostraca; order Isopoda; family Trachelipodidae; genus Trachelipus; species Trachelipus rathkii. The sequence goes on from JABUQX010125896.1 coordinate 64,822, forward strand.
TTGACAGGCCCCCTGTCCACAATTTCGTCATCCACGCAAGTTTATTCGAAACAATTCATTATCACCCATTTTTCAAATTTGTGTTTTTTGAGTCCCGGGTTGGGTTGCTGGGTCCCTGGTCCTGATTTTTTATGGACCCGTCCCCCGTTGTTCCGGTTGACACTAACTGAGCCTTAGTTGGTTGGATCTGCGGTTGTCATGCATTTTTTTTTTTACGTAATCCCTCCCACGATTGGGTGAATTGGGGCAACGACCAAATATGGGATAGTCAAGGACCGTCCCTCTGGCGATAGTATAACCGTGCGTAAAACGGTTAGGGGGATACCAGCCTTTTTTGAAAACGTGCCAAACTTATTTTTTGTACGTAACTATATGTTTTTTAAAATGGTTTGACTCCCCATGATTTCATTGAGAAAGATCCACCTTCCAAAATGGACAATACCTTCCCACCATATTAAACAATTAAGCGTACCTCTCCAAAAATTGGGTCCGCAATAGAACACTCTTGGAATCCCGCCGGATATACGGAGATGTAAAGAACTGTTCTGGGACCTCAATCCGAAACCCACAATTCCCCCCAATCGCCGACGGTCCCAAATATATGAGTGTTCCTGTGGCATGCTAGTCTCCCCCCGCCTCCCGATTTCCCGAAATGCCATCTACCCTGGGTGGTTCCGGTCCTATGGCCGCCCTTCACATGGTCAAAAAATTATGTCCCCGAGAGCGTCAAAACGTATTGGTTATTAATCATACACCTTGGTTTACCCATAATACCACACAATGCAACTGTATTTGAAAGGTTGGCCCTATTGCTGGTTTGTCATATGGCGGTTCTCCTGACAGCCCCCCGTTTTGCTCATAAAAACGGGTCTTTAACGGTCCCAGTCGAATACAGAAGCTTTGGGCCTGCCCTTGTGGTTACCCCCCGCTCAACATGGAGCCCGGGAGCTCCCCTGGGTGTTCCCCGTGGGTACCGAATGCAATGAAACACCGTGCATGGGTTTTTGTAATGCCAGTTTATACCATTCAAAAGGCGTCCCGACCGATTTTAACGTGTAAATCCGTACCCTGGTACCACGGAAAGGGTATAATAAATTCTACTGTAACGCACATCATTTACGTCGAGTTAGTAGACGATTCATCATTTCCATAGGTTGTTTTGGCGGTTTAATTCACATCCTGGAATGGAACCACGACTTCAACAAGCCCTCCTGTCCCCAAATAATCTTTTCCCAATAGCTTTAAGCCTGGGAGTTTAACGTGGTATTGTTACCCATTAACCTTTAAATTATATTGAATGGCGGACCCCTATATTAATACCCCCAAACACTATCACAGCGCTTCTTAATACTAATGCGTCCTGAATGCCTAAATGTTTTATTTTTTGCTCCAAATATAAAGTTCATCTCGTTTCTTTGGTCTTTTTGTAACTTTTAACGTTAATATTGAGCCCTTGGTCCGTCCCCAATTTTTAAAACGAGTTAGTTTATAAATTATTATAAATATAATATAAATAAATTTATAATTATATATAATTATATATTATAATTAATGTATATATAATAAATAATATATAATATATATATATATTATATAATTTTATATATATATATATACATATATATATATTAATATTTTTGGCTTTGCTCTGAAATTTTTTGAACAGCCTAATGTAAATATTTAGGTGAAAGGTTTTTGGATTTTTATTAAATAATATCTTCTATAATAAATGAAAGTATGAATATATTTTTTATAATTTTTTTTTTTTATACAGATTAAACACTCACCGCTTACACGGAGCAAAGAAGCCCTCATCTTATGAGAAGGGGTGCTAACTTCCTATTAATAACGCTGAGCAGGACGAAATGCCCCAATCCCCAAGGAGAGAACAGCCCTTCACAATTCTCCCATTACCCGGCCCTTCTTGAGACCTCATTCCACTGGGGAACCCCTACCTCACACTTTGTTGGGCGAGTGCCCTTCCATTAAGCTAAATCTATGTGGTTGTGCTACTTTTTTTATTTAATATAAATTTAAATAATATATATATTATTATATATAATATATAATATATATATATATAATTTATATTATATATATATATATATATATTAAAATATATATTATATATATATATATATAATATAATACCTATTTAATATTAATATTTATATATGCCTCTATCCTATATTTTAAAACTATATTAATTAATTAAGTTAATTAAATTATTTATTATTTATAATAATTTATTATATTTATAATTATTATTTATTTATATTAAATTTAATTATTATTATTAAATTATTATTTATTATTAATATTATATTATTATTTAAATTGCTATAATGATTATCATTATTTTATATTATTTAAATTGTTAAAATAATCATAATTATTTAATTAAACAATTATAATTTATATTTATTATTATTAATATTAAATTTATAAGTTGTATTTTATACTATTTTGCAGCTTATTATGACTATTAGTTTGTTTATATTATTTTAATTAAATTATTATTATTAAATTTTAATAATATTTTTAAGATTATTATCACTTTAATTCTTGATATTATTATTTAATATCATAATTATTCAAGTTAAATTATTTATTTAATTAATAAATTATTAATTATTATTATTAATTTTTTTTAATTAAATATATTATTAATTGTTATAATTTAGATAATTGTAATATATTTTATTTTTTCTTTCCCGCAGTGTTAGGTTATAAAACAGGGAGGAAATAATAGAGCAAATGAAAATTTGTAATATCAACAACGAATTAGTGAGAGAGAGCCAATTTAATTCACTACTCATGTAATTAATTATTTTATTAACTTTTTGTTTTGGTGGACCCTGGTAACCGAAACATCGAATCTGAAGCAAAAAATGGCCTGCTTATCCTATATCCAGAACCTTTCCCGTCATCCATTATGCCCCAATGTTTGCCCCATTAACATTTTAAATGAATGTAGTCACAAGAAATTTTACTACTCCATCAAGCGGGATTTCCGCATGGAACACCTGAGCGTGGCAGCTCAGTTTAACATAAACCGGAGCCCTTCTAACAATTAGACATCTCCTACGAACCCCCTAAAAATGAACGCCTTATCCAAGCGTGTTTTTTTAAAAGCATACTACCGAAATTTTCCTCCATCCATTAATTGCTTTTGAGAGTATACCAAAGTCCTAGGTTACTCCCTGTACTCTACCATTTCTATTCCTTATTCCTCAAGGGAAGCCCCATCCTTCAGAGAATAAACTACCACAAAATTTCAAAAAGATACGTAAATGAAGTGGTTTTGATCCCTGAATATTAAAGTTGGTAGGCTTGAAAGGAGAAGAAAACCATTTTACTTCCACCAAGAAAAAATCCATCAAGAAAGAATCTTGGGAAATACTCAACATCAATGCTGGAGCTTTTTGATGTGGAAAAAACTTTCATAGCAGTGAAATTTTTACCATGAAAGTGGTGAAAAAGTCCGCAAAGTCAGAGAAAACGTCCCCCTTCCACTCCCCTTTTTTTTTAACTAATTTTCCCAAACCAGTCCCAAAAATGGGCCCTTTTGCCTTTTTGCCAACATATAATGGTGACAGGTTTTGTTTTTGAAAGAAACTGGAATGGGTCCGGGTAACCCCTGCCCAGTGGGGCCGGCCCTTTATTGGAAATTAGTCAATCATTGGGGGCAAGAATATTCAAAATTGTATTGGGCTACTCATAACGGGAAAATGAATCCATCTCTACCTTAATCCTTCATCATCACGGGCGCAGCTTCAAAAAGAATAACCAACAGCAGCGTGGGATAGACCCTACTGCTTAAGTTGGTCCCTTGACAGTAAAGTTAACCAAAATTATTGAGAGGTAATATTTTAATCGGAGAATTTCAAATGGTTTTCCAAGTTTTTCCCATATAATGTTTATTATCACTTTGGTCTCTTGTAGAAATTAGCAGGCCTCTACGCGAATACTCATTCAAGTGGGAATTTTGGGCCACTGAGCAAAGACAGAGCCCTTCAGTGTAAGATGAGGAAAACAATAGTATTCACCCCCAAATAGGACGAATATTCCATAATTACCCAGAAAAAAAATTGTTTTCCCTACACTGGCCACATAAAAATTAAGGCTTCGTTTGAAACCTCCACTATAGAATATAGTGAGAGTCTTTCATACTCCCAATCTATCAACTTGGTAAATGCCTCTTCCCTAAGTTTGTTCCCCTAATTTCAATAAGGGTAGTCAAAAGGTGGGTCTCTCATTCGTCCGGACCCAACAAATAAAAAGATCCATTAGAGTGGGCAAGGAAAATTTTCCCCCCGAAAAAGCTTTGTGGGAACAGCTTTGTTGCAAGTGGTTTTCCGGTTAGTATAGGCTTTCCTTGGGAAATCAACTAAAGGCTTTTAAGTGATCAATGAGGAGCTTGTTGGAGATAACCCTTTAGTCCAGCGAATCTAACTGGGAAAATGGGCTGCAATGAAATGTCTATTCAAAGTACCCCAAATATCACTCTATTGAATGTTCATTATACTTATGCTATACTTAATGTTAAAAGGAGAAAACATAAAGGCGTTTAACTCAGAAAAGGAGCATGGCCGAGCGATTTCACTAGGACATATTACTGGAAACTTTGAACGCCGACATACCAGGATCATTAAACGAAACAAGAAATTTTGGAATGACTAATATTGGGTGGTGTTAATGAATCAAAGTGAAAGTAAACTTTTTCGAGATAATTGAGAGTCCGTAAAAGTGTCCGACAGAAACTTTCTCAAGACTTTTATAATAGTTAGTTTGAGAATCCTACGTTTAATGGTGGATATTAACCCTGGTAAGAGAAAATAAATGGCCTGAGCTAAGTATTTTAGGTTATTATTTCTGGCTTTTGCTTAGGTTTTCTTCCTTGTGGTGTGTGAACCGATATGATAGAATGTTATATGGAGGTCGATTGTTATTAAACGCGGTAGATGGTAAAGAATATTATTGTGAAAATCATTATTTCTGGTCCAAAATCACAAAGAAGTTTAGGTGATCGAGAATTTAGTTAGCCAGCAGTTGATGACAGAATACCTTATTCTAGGTATGAATCCTTGAACACATAGTGAAATTTATCAAGAGTGTTTGGCTTCAATAGAGCCATAAAAATTGTTGTGTTGTTACCATTTCTTGAAGTTTTAGAATCTTGAAAGAGAATAATCCCATAACGAATGAATAACATAAATGGTAGAAATGATTTACTATTATTATTTGTTTTTATTATATATATATATTTATTTATTTAATAGATAATATTTATTTATTATATTATTATTTATAATATCTAATTTTATATATATTATAAAATTATTTATTAATTTATATTAGTAATTTTATTTCACTTCCTCTTTGATAAAATTATAATTATAGGATTTTAGAATTGAGATTTAAGCTATTTATTATTAATTGATTAAGTATTATTATTTATTAGTTATTAGAAATATAATTATGGAATTATTATTATAGATATATGAGTGTATTAATTCTATAGAGTCTCTTTCTGGTACTTCTTACTGGTTCCCGTGGCTCCTTTTGTCAAATTTTTCTTTCTTCTTTCCTCACCGCAAACTTAGGTTCACTCTTCGGTCTTTTCGGTCATTTCCTTCTTTCCCTTCCTTGTAGACTTTTGTTCTTACTACTTCTTCTATACTGTTTCCCTTCTTTGCGTAGTTCCTACACTGCTTCTTCTTCCTTTCCCTTATTATTAATTATATTAATGATTATTATTATTATTATTTATTATTATTATTATTATAAACTATTATTTATTTATATTGAATATTATTATTATTAAATTTATGGTAATTGATCTTTATCCGTGAGTCTATTTAATAGTCATTTTGTTAGTAGAGGTAAACTTTTGAACCGTCATTTATGATGATGTTTATTTGATTTTTATATTGATATTTCTGTAGTTGATTTATTTTAGTTGAGTTAACTTTGAGATGTTATATAATATGATTAGTATTGATATTATATTAATTATTAATTATTATGATTAATTATTAATAATTAAATCTACTTCGGATATTTATCTATCTTCTTATTAATGGGATACACTTTTCATTATTCTTTAGTATTCATTAATTCTAATGTATTAGGAATTAGTTTATGTGCTTTTCGGTTTCGAGTTTGGGGGGTCAGTGGGTTTTTAATATTGTGAAATTGTTATAAGTTCACACGTATTTAATTAATATTGGATTAAGGTTGCTCTAACAAATGTTATTTTTATTAATTAGTAAAAGTTGTTTAATAAATGTTTTTTGCCTAGTATTATAATAAATAGGGATATAATATATTTATGTAATGATAATTATTAACATTGCACTTATAGAAAGTTAAAAACTATCTGGCTCAAAACTATGAAAAAGATTTTAAAGTTGTTTTCCTCTGTAGAGAACTTGAAATCGAAGTATTTGTGTTTTTGGTATTTCTACAAATGTAAACCTTTTAATATTATAGATTAAGTGGAAATTTACATAGTTTGAATAAGCCCCTTGGTAAAGTGCTGCTTATTATAGTAATCAGGTAATATATATAATATAATTGGACAAGCGATAAATTGATTTAATTAAATATAAAGTGATTTTAAAGTAGATGTAGTTAGATTAGGTATAATATATAGCTTAGTACAATTGTAAGTAAAGTAGAACTCATAGTTAATGAAAATAGTGGTAATTGAGTTACAAGATATTCTTAGGAGGAATTATGAATATAATATATTAGCCGAGTTATTGGAGCAGGTAAGGCATAAATATACAGTAATAAAAGGAGCATTTAATAATATTATAAATGAGTAAAGTTAGTAAAGCAGTAGGTTTATTGTCAGGTTTAATGTTAGTTAGGTCTAACCATCCTGTGATACAGGGATGAATCACTATATATATAGTACAATATTATGCGAGAATGTATATAATGAGAGTGAGAGTGGAGTCCATTACGCCGGTTAAACCTTTATATAGGAAAGCTTCAGGTTGAGTAATTTCTCACTGAACTAATACTCAATATACTCATAGGATATATATATATAAATGAGGAGAAGTGAGTAAGTATAGCTTGAAAATTTCGTTACCCTTCACATGTGTCATATATATATATATATATCATTCTTATCTATTAGCTTTTCTCGTTATCCGGAGTTGACTTCTAACCGTATATAATCATACTATATATATATATTTATTATAATATATTATGTGGTATGTGTTTGGTTTCAAATACATATTGTAAGGTGTTTATATATAAATGGTTTGTATGTATGGTGTGTATGGTGTGTTATGTTTGTACATTTTATATGTATGTTGGGTTGTTATGTTAACATGTATATGTTTAAATAGTATGTAATGTATGTATGTAATGTATGTATTTGTCATGTAATGTTAATGTGGTTTATATGTATGTGTAATATGTATGTTGGGTATGTTAAAATAATATATATGTATCTATCTATACTGCCCCCCGTAGCTATACTATATTGTGGTTAAGTAGTGGTGATGGTATTATGGAGAGTTAATATGTAATTTGTCTTAATGTATTATTATTTTTTATATATTAATTATATTATTATATATATACATTTTTTGTTTTATTTTGTATATTGTTTGTGTATATTTCTTTATATTTATATTTATGTTATAATTTCATGTTAATAATAATGTTTAAATATTTATTTGTTTTTATTTATATTTTACCTAAATAACTAAATCTCTAAATAATTATTTTTTTTTTATTTTATTTTACTTTAATTCTATTTTCTTTTATGTTAAACAAGTGTAAAACACGAAAATATATTTATCTTCAAACTACCGGCCACAATTATTTTTTTTTTTGGCTTTTTCGTAGGGGTTACTGTCCTGAAATTATTTCTCACAAAATATTTTGTATTGCTTATTATTTAACATTTATTTATTTATCCTGGCCTAGTCCCTTGATAGTAGACACGAAGGGAGTGTCCGAAAACGTTTACGCCTATTCACCCCTCACATACCCCTCTTTTTTAATAGCTCACAATTAAAAGGTGCTTTGACATTTTTCCACCTTTTATTTTTTCTATTTTAACCTCTTTTTATCAACTCTAATTATTTTTTATAAGTTTTATTTAACTTTATATATAGTTGTAATCGATGTTCTACTAAATTAATAAAATTAAAGGTCACCTAAATAATTAAGCTGTAACATTAATTTAATTTAAAATATTAATATATAACATTTATATTTATATAAAATATTAAATTAATTATATATATTTAGATATAAATATTATATATATAAATTAATTAAATATAATAGTCCCCCCTTAATAGAGAATCAAGTATTAAGGCAATATTTTTTTAAACGAGTATTAGCAAAGTTCTATTAAATGAGTATTTCTCATCTAATGTAATAATTAAACTATCAGTATAAATATATATTATATAATATATTATATATATATATATAATAATATTAATTATATTATAAATTAATAATATATTATATTAATATAAATAATATTATTAATATATATTATATTATATTATTATATATTAATTAAATATATATATATATAATATATATATATATATTATAAATAAAATATATTAAGGTTTTGGAAAAAAACAGGGGGTTATGCCCATAAATCCTTCCATGGGAAAAAACAAAAATGATAGATAATTTACATAAACAATGGAATATTTTAATATTTATTTATTTAAATTTAATTTTTTTTTTTTTGTACTAAAATAAATATATAATAATATACATTTTAGTTTAAAATGATTCTCTAAATATAATAATTGAGTATCAAGTCCCATTGGTCCATGTTTCCAACTGCTTTGAAAATAATGTCATTGCCTCAATTCGAAGTAAACGTAAAGTGTAAAATGGTAATTTAGCGTATTGTATACGATGTATTGAAAATGGAGGCCCCGCGGCTCGTCGTACCATTTCTGGTGGTTGCATCTGAATTAGATAAGGAGGGGCATTAATTGTGATAATGATTAGTTAAAAATTGAGCAATAATTTTAAAAATTTTTTCACTCAGTTTATAAAAAGGGTTTTCCCACCCTCGGGCTTCTCAGAATAAAACGGATTTTTTTAATCCGATGGATTATGTGAAAGTTCGAAAGGTAGGAAATTTATATTATTTATTTTAACAAAGCGTTGCCGTGGAAAAATTTTTCCCCCTTTCGAGGTAGAATATAATATAATAAAAAACTTCGTTTTAATTTAAAATAAATGGATAAACATTTAAAATTCGAATTTATTTTGCAGAAGAAATTTATATTAAATATTACAACTGCTTACTGTGTTTCCTGAAATTAATTTTGAAATGAGTAATACAATAATTTTCACTTTAACATATTAAATAACATAATAAATAATACTAAAATTATAACAATAAAAAAATAATAATAATAATTAATAACAAATCCTAAAATTATTATAAAAATAATATAAATAATATAATAAATAAGTAAAGAACTAAATATAATACTTAATAATATTTTTTAATATATAATAATATATTTAGCATATATTAAGCATACATTACGTACCGAATCAATTTTAAATTTTATAAGGAACTTGTAAATACAAAAATATCCTCAAGTTCTAATGTTGGATATTTTTCCCTGTTTAAATATATATTATTATATATATATATATATTATATATATATAATTGATAGTATATTAATTATTATATTTATAGATCGATATTATACTATACGCTTAATATATATTCACTTACTCATGTACTACAATTTATATATAATAATATATATATATATTATATATAAATATATACAATATCTTTAATCAGGATATAATATTAATATTATTAGTAATATAAATTATATTTTTACATATAATACTTTATCATCATAATTATAGAGGATTTAATAGAGTAATATATGTTAGAATAATAATATATAGCTCCTATAAGTAAAATTGAAAAACTTTATGTTAAATTCTTAAAATGCAAGCCTATTAAACTAACCTATTCCATATAATTAAATTAATATATTTAAAAAATAATAGAAGAGAGAGAGAGATGATGAGGCAGAGAGAGAGAAAGTAGCTAGATGTAGACACACTGT
>JABUQX010125897.1:0-24991 GCA_015478945.1 Trachelipus rathkii
GCACAGAAGAAAGACTGAGTAAGAATGAGACCAAAACTAGTTTGTTGGATCAACGTAGGTGTACATTATAAGCAAAATGTAAACCCATTTGGTTTAGGGTGGGCCGAAAGATGTATGAATGCAGTATAATTGAATTAAGCTATTGCGCTTCATTATATTTGTATTGTAAAGTGCTTTCAAACTTAAACATCTAAATATGTACATTGTGCAAATTTCTATTCCTATAAGTACTATGTATATCAAATGCGATGTAGGACGAACGGCTACAATCACAAACAGTAAATGTAGAATAAATAGTTTGTATTGCATTTCCATGGACGTAAATGACAGATAGAGCGCATAGAAACTTGGTATATTTATTGTGTTCACAGGGAGTGATCTTTTTGTGATACTCTAGTTTGATTGTGCGTTGCACAAAAAGTCTGTGTAATAATAGATAGATATTTTATTAGTGTAGTTGATTATTATTATTATTTGAAATTATTAGATCTTTGATATATTGTTGTCTTGAGTTTAACTGTTATACTACTTGAGGGAAGGCAAATGTGGAGTGAGAGAACCAAAGGGCAAACATGTGACAGATCTGTCGATAATGTGAGGCATCGGACGATAAGCATTTCATTGGTGGTGTGTTGGATGTTAAATATTCTGATGTGTAATTTGTTTTATATATATATATATATATATATAATATATATATATATATATAATATATATATATATATATATATATATATATATATATAATATATATATATATATATATATATAAATTGTGTAACAAAAAACTATCTAAAAATATATATTGTGGGAGCGCATAATGTATAAATTTCATTTGGCTTTATGTTTTGATTTTAGAAGAAAATTGGAGATTTCTTGCGAACAGAGTTTCGATTGTAAAGAAATACCAATTTTCGTTCTTGGTTAACGCTTAATATATATTTGCTTTACTAAAATAATTAATAAATGGATACATCATTTTATTTATTATTTTAAGAGATGTGATTGGATGATCAGATGTAAACTGGTTGGCAAAGATTTGTATAAATAGTAAATTTATGAATATTTTTTGATCTTTTTGCTTTTATTTGTCGTCAATCAAGGTGTTTGCAGTTGGTACTGCACCTGTTGCTCTGTCTGATCGATGTTATTATTATTTTAGTGTGCATAGTCTTGTAAATCGTGGAGGTGCCTTATTTTATATTTTTATTATAAAGTAATTGTGTTAATGTTTTTAAATGTAATAAGGTATTGTAATTTTCAATGTGGAAATCTCGTGGCTTATTTTTTTATAAAGCCAATATTGTTTTAAGTTGTGTTCTAAATATAATTGTGTTTACTTGTGTAAATATAATCTTTGCATTGCCGTTATAAAAGTGTCGTCTGTTAAAGCGTTTTGCAAATGCATTTTGTCTGCGGTGTTTATTAATGTGTACTTTTTTGTAACATGGTAAAGATTCTTTTGAATTAACAAACATAAAGTGTTTAACGATTTAAAGTTACATTTTATCTTAAAAAAAGAAAATGCTATTTAAGTCATAATTTTTTATTTTATTTGAAATTGTAAGATTTGTTAAATTACTAGTTGGCAACTCTTTTGCTTTTAAGACAACAGCTGATTCTGACCAGCTGTGACTGCATTCATTTGTTCACATAAATCGATGCCTTTAACAATTGTCAAAAACGTTTAGTTTAGTAAATATTTTATATCATTTACAAAGTCAGTTTGTCCATATATTATTTTTGTTGATATATTTTGTTTATTCATATATATTTTTAAATTGAAAAAAAAAAAAAACCCAATATACATTTTGTTTTTTGTATGTATGTTTTATATATATTATATATATAAATGTATGGGCAAAAATTTATATGAATATATTGGTAGAGTATTTATGTTGATATTTTATTTATTTCTTTTGAGCATAATATTTAATATATTTATATATATATATATATATATATACTTGGTAGTTAGCATTTTGGTTCTATAGTTGCGGTGTGCATGTATACGGATATCTATTAGACATCCGGCTATATGTCCATGGAAGTATAAAACAACTGTAGTTTTAAAGTATATATTATAATATATATATATATATTAACAGAATTGACATACGGTACTGAAGGTTCTATATGTGCGGTGTGCATATATACGGATATCTATTAGACATCCGGCTATATGTCCATGGACTTATAAAACCTAGTTTGTAAAAGACCTAGTCGATTTTCATTTATTTTATTTTTAATAAATATTATTATTAAACTTATCCCAGTGGTTTTTCCTTGAGTATTTCCAAACATGATTTTACTTTCAATTTTATTTAAATTTCAATTTGCTATTGCTTTAAGTCTTAAAGACGTGATTTTTGTGATTGTAAGATTGACCACAAAACGGATTCATTTGCTGGTAAGAAAAGTATTGACTGAACTGTTTTCACATAAGACAAAGAATCCGGTCAAACCGTTGTTCCACTTGAAGGGTCTCTGAAAGGATAAGTTGGTGAGTTGTAAGTATTGAGTTGCACTGCAATATTGCACAGGCCGTAGCTCACTTAACAGGAGGCCTGAATACTGGTACAATACAGGTTTGAGAAATAAATGGTGTTATGATGATGGATTGTCACGGGGGCCTGGCCAAAGGATTTGTTTCAACAGTTTCAAAGAGTAAGTTTATTGAACAAAATAATTTATGGATCTTTTAACCAAATCAACTACATATATATAAAAAATGTTAGGGATTTTAGAAAGAATTAAAGATATGTATTTTGCAAAACTAGTGGGACTGGAATGGAAGCCTTTACAATACTATTATATGAGAAACTGCCAAAAGGAGTATTTATAGTTAAAGAACTTTCGACAATCAGCGGTGGCACTTTAAGGTTTATAAAATGCCTTTTTAAGTCTAGAACAGAAAATACCTTACACCCATGAAGTAAATTCGTAAAGTCATTTAAGTTAGGGACGACTGAAATTGTCTCGAAAGCTCGTTTTGTTCAGTAATCTCAATCGGCTACTATTCGGGACTCCACCGCATAGTTTAGAAATACGAATTCGAAATCCCAAGGTGAGTGCGAAGGGAGAAAGTCCCAGCATTGTACTAACCTGCGCTATCTCTTCTTTTGGCCTTATTCATATAAACTAGTAGAGATTCTGCAACTTTTAATGTTTATTGGGGAACCCATAACTTTAAATTTATAATAAGGAATTAATTCATTTAAGGAATTTTGTTCAGCGGGGGAAAGAGGAAATTTGCTAAAGCTATTTCAACTTGTATTATTAAATTCCATTTTCATTATTAATATCACTTTTATCCACACTAATTTCATTTCTATTTTTATTACACTCGTAGGAGGCATTGTCCTGATAGCTACCCCCAGGGATACTATTATTATAATTATTATCTCTCACATTAACATTTTCTAAAATTTTATATAAATCATCAAACAACATTTTATATTCACCTAATAGAGAAGTATAAAGGGAAGGCGCAGAAGGAAGTTTAGGAGAAAGAGTTAAATTTATATAATTAAAATCATTTGTTATGGGTAGTGCTTCAGAATCATTCCCTTGAATGACTTCACATGATAGACCAGTTGTGGCATCAATTATAATATTTGAGCTAAAATCTAGGTTAAATTTATATTTAGTAAAAAAATCTATCCCTAAAATATTATCAATTACATCAGCAATAAAAAAATTATGTTCGTAATCCCGCTTAAGCAGGAAATTTAATTTTTTAGTTATACAATCATAAATGTTAATCTGACTTCCATTAGCAGCTGTAAGAAAGCCAATAGGATCTTTCCTTTGTTCTGCAGAAGCCTTTAAAATAGAAAATGAACTCCCTGTATCTAACAGATATAATTGCTTTGAATTAGCGTCATATATACGGAGGAGACCATTAATTGCAAAATTTTTACATTCGTTTACATTTAAAACTTTGGGAAGCACTGACCCATGGCAAGAATCTGCATTTTCAACCCGCATCGCAGTATTTTGGCTTGGAACTAAAGATTCCAGCCCAATAACTGCCTGTTCGCTACCTTGATAATGCATATCCTTACCCTTAACACTATTATTAGAGGAAGTCAAATTTTCCCTATACCAAGATTCATTTTCACTCAACTGAGAAGCTCTCTCGCATAAAACAGATTGTTTTACGCCATTAGTAGCATTTTCACTTGAATGAACATGAACCTGGATATTATTTTTATTAGCATGCAAAATTGTATCAACATTTTTACCTATACTGTTGTAATTATTATTCAAATTTGGTTGGGGGTAGCTTTCCTCCCTAATACGTTCTATATTGTTAAAACTACTTTTGTACTTACAAATTTTACGAGTTACCACTGGATTAAAACGCACTTTCTTTGTACAGGGGCGTAACTCCACCCCTATACTTAGTTTCCCTGCGAAGGTAGGGAAGTAGGTCCAGCATTATTTTGTGATGGCGCTTGTGCCAACAAATGAGCCATTTTGCAAGTGCCTCCTTGGCACCTGCTAGCCATTTCACGGAAGGTGAAATGGTAGTAGCAAAGGGGTCCATCTTTTCTAAATCCTGAAGGTGATCGACGACGGTTAGTACGACCTCTGTCCCAGCCAGGAGAGCGACCTCTGTCCCAACCATTATCATTACGAGACATCCGTAGATCTAATTGATTTACTTGATATGTGAGGGCCTCCAACTTCTGGAACATCTCACTTAGTCGATTGTTTATTTGGGCCAAATCATTGTGTGAAATGTGGTCTTCTTTCCTAGGTTGGGGACATGGGCGTCCGCACATAGGGGCAAGGAGGGGCAGCATTGACCGAATAATCTGGATAGGATTTTGATTTATGACGTTGGGATTCCATGAACACGTCAGCTGCTTCGGCCAATTTATGAATATCCGCATCCCCTTTCAATACCGTTAATAACGGTACCAGATCCTCAGGTAGAACACGAAGAAACATCTGTTTCATAAGGTTTTCATTTTGATGTAGAAGCCATTGATAACTGCGGATTCCTAATGATGCTTTAATTCTGTTAAGATATGCTGTGGGCTTTTCACCAGGTTTAAGCTCCTGCCGAAATAAATTTTCAGCTTTCTCTTTATCCGATGGAGCATAAGTTTCAGTTACAAGGCGAACCAATTCTTCATATGTTTGGTCGTTGATAGGATAGCTTATTCTTGAAGTTATAGCCGAAGGTAAGAGAGGACCAAGAAGTTGAACCTTTTCAATATTATCAGTAACAAAATATAGGCTAAATAGAAATTCCACTTTATCTAACCACTTTCCCACATCCCTTGTTTCAAACCGAGGAATATCCTGCACAGAGAGTACTTTCCTAGTTCTTCGATGTGGTTCGGGTGATGGGGAGCGAGAACGATCATCACTCTCAACCAATAAGTTATTAGAGTTGTGACCGTCGTTCCTATTTAGATTTTCATTATGTCCATCATTTTCATTTATTTCAACATCTACATGATGTATAGAAATTCCAGACGGTGGATTATTTAAATTTTGAGCACCAGACCTGCTTCTAGTCGAAGTCATCGTTGTAATTCACAAAAAGTCTTAATTGTACATTCACTTAAAAAACTTTATTTCACTGTTTTATTAGTTATTTTGTCGTAAAAGCACTTGACTCACTTTAACTACACAATTACCCAAGTAGGCTAATTTTGTAAAATTGTTTAAAAAAAAAAATTATTAAAACCATTTATTTATAAAAATAGGCCTGTTGCCATAATAATAGTTGTAGCTTACTTATATAGGCCCTAAGAGAGGACAGATAGTTCAGTAGGCTAGTCTTTTTAAATTATTTTAGGCCTAGTTTTAAAACTAAAATCTTTTTTCTTTATTTTTATGTTTTTCACTTTTATATCTGTAAGATTTTTTTTCCTTGCTTTTATTAATTATGAATGCACTAAAAATAGTCTTTTTATTTTTTATTGTTGAACGCATTTACGTGCGTGAGTAGCCTAGGCCTATACTGGCTTATTTTTTAAAAGTTATTAATTTCACTGAAATTTTACTTTTTTAATTTTTTTTTTTTTTCTATATATATTAATTCAAAATTTTTATTTATATTTTATTTCTTTTTATTAATTCGTAAGGTCACTTCTGGGACAAATCACCAACGTGGAATGGACGTTAGGTCTGGGCGTCTAGCCTTCCCAATGAAAAGTTAGATTTTTTTTTTCAAGCATTAAAACTTTATTTTTATATATTTTCTTCTTATTTTATTTCAAAGTGGCATTAATTAAAGAATATTTCGTATCAGTTTTTATTTAGTGATTTACTTATTTACAAAGTTTATAGAGCGTCGTGCGCTTGATATTGTTTCTATCTACTAACAAAATTCGCGGGCTACAAAAATAAATAACAATAAAAGGACATGGGTAATTTTGAGGGGCAATTTGCAAACCGTTAACAACTTTACAATTATGGCATTTCTCGCCATATTTTCGTAATTATTACGAAGTATTCATCAAATATACAAAAGTTTTTAATAAACAAATTATTAATGAATCCAATTTGTTGCATATATATATATATATATATATATATATATATATATATATATATATATATATATATATATATATATATATATATATATATATATATATATATATATATATATATATATATATATATATATATAGTTTAAAGTTGATCGGAAAATTGTTTGTATATTATTATTATAGGTTCTTTCTGTAGGCCAAATTTGGTGCGAGCTTGTGCATTAAAATTTAAAGGCATTGCATTTTTTGAGTTTTGTTGGTTTTGTTGTCCTTTGTCAATGTGTGGTTCAGCATTTAGCAAGGTCCATGTGGGTTTTGAAAGTAACCACCTGTCCACCTAGTTATAAAGTGGAGTTTTTGAGTGTGGGGATGTTCCTTGGCCCACAGAGCTCAGCTTAGGGCTCTTTTGCGACTCCCCTTTGTCCGGAGTGAGCAATGTTGCTGTTGATAAATAACAATAATAATAACAATAACAAAGCATTTAACTAGTAAACTAGGATTAAGAAAGTTGAAATTACCACTAAAGAAATTAAAGCTTTGTCACGTTAGCGTATACTCGTAGATCAATGTATAAGATAATTTGACAACCTGTATAGATTTAAAGGCATTTTAATTCATTGAAAATTTTAGTAAATGATAGATAGGTTAATGTCATGATAAATTTTTGTTAGGTTTTCTTAAAAAATTACTATGCTAATGTTATAAAACATAAAGACATTGGCAAAAACAAAATGTTTTTAATAAATTTATGTTGACCGTGTGACAAAAAAGAATCAAATGTATTGCTTAATGTTTTGAAAATGAATCAAACAAGAATCATAGGTATTGCTTAATGTTTCCGAAAAATGGGAGGAGTTTGAACAATTTTTCAACTTGTATCTAATAAACTCTAATGAAACAGGAAATACAGTACAAAAGTGAATGAATTGCCTCGTAAGGCCGGGGTTTGAAAATACAAATAGGAACAGAAAATGAATCGACTGTAAATCCTGATAGTGAAAATACATACACAAACAGAAAACGATTAGGGTATAGCGCATGTACATGGTATTATTTGAACCAATATGGTTCGTTCATCTGTCATATACTTGTTTACTTTCTCTGATTGGTAAGGAAAGAAGAATCTCAATACCTTTTTGAGTCTGTTTTTATATACACGATTTTCGTCAGCAAAGCACATTTTCGCTGGTGCTGGTATGATGACAATTCTCAACCGGCTCCTAAGGCTCGTTAAGTGCTATCTTTACAAGGACTTCGTATAACCTATACGATGTGGCATTTATATTTTTTTCGTAAAACGAAAGAGCGAAATATTACCTGTATTTCATTCGAGGGTGCAATAATAGACCTTTATTCGTTTCGGTTGAAGAATTCATCAAGATTATCAATACCACAGAAGGCCTTGGATAAGGCTAAGTATGTGTCATCTGATGGATCGCCTCCAGGTGAAATATCTATCAGAGGTGACAATGTGAGGTTATAATAGAATAGAGATTGTTTTCACCGCATCTGATAAATGTTAAAGTATTGATGTTAACGCAACTATTGGAAACCCCTCTATCTGTCACATTCGCGCGTACGTGTATAGGTTTCATTGTTCAATCATCTGAAAATATTACAGCTTTGGTTAAAATGAAAAATGAATTAACATCTCATCTTAAAGATGTCGACATACTCGATGACTTTAATTCATATAGCTCAAGTGTAATCTATGATATTTACAATGAAACATGTGGTTGTTTACCGTATAATGCGATATACAGGAATGTGGTTAATCAACTATCGCCTGAATACGTACTTTTTCCCCCCCCTTTGGGAAAAAACGAGAAGAATGCGTTGCTAGTGGAACCTGTGTTATGCCCGAAGAATGGATTAGTGCTGTAAGCCAGTATTTATACTTACATCCTTTCAAAGGGTGTTGAATGCAGAATCCTCTGTCCCTTGATTAGATGAATTAATATGTTTAAAATAAAACGTATGTTTTTTTATGTATTTATTTTTAATGCTCTTTTCATTGAAAATTATATGTTATAAAAATGAATAACTTGTTTTACTTCCCCATGTGAACTTTTTATTGGTTAAGATGCTATGATGGCCTGTTTATTTGTACAGCTGCTGGTGTTAAGTCTGTATGTTCGTAGTTAACTTTAACATGGGTAAAACTTGGTTATGTCAACTGTTATCCTAATAGATCAATAGATCTATAGATCATGGATGGGGTTGGGGATGATGGGGTGGGTGGTTTGATTTACTGTTTACTGTTTTAGTGTAATTTTTTTTAAAAAATGTAATTTTTTACGTTATAAACATAAAAGAATAAAAATTTTAAGTTAAAAACAAAAAGTTTTAAAGAAATAAAATTAAAAATTAAGTTTTTTTTTAAAATAAAGTTTTTTAAAAACAAAAAGTTTTTTAACAAAAAAGTTAAAATAAAAGTTTTTTTAAAACAAAGTTTTAAAAAATGAATTAAAATAATAAAAAGTTTTTTTAAAACAGTTTTAAAGAAATTAAATTAAAAAATTTGAAAATCAAATAAATAAATAAACAATCAGTGCAAGTACTGATCTTATTAAATGGAATATTTATACATCGAGTTTCGCGCTGTTCGTTCTGCTATGCTTGTTTAGTACTTTACTGTTGTTAAAAGTATGGAACTTTGTTATTGTTGCAGTTTATTCGAGCGTAAGGTATGTTAGGTTATTGTTCAATTATACAGTAGATTATTCGTAGTTTTCAGTTGATTGCTAAGTTATGCTGTATTGAAATGTGAAACTTTTGTTACGTTAGTATATATTCATGTGATCAGTATGACAATTACACAAGGTTATGTAATATAATTTTTGGTAAACCTACTAGGTAGTGTAGTACATATTCATGATATGTTTACGAAAAAGTGGTGAGTAGGGTGTGTTTATGGTTTGTTCGTTGTACATTATACTCTTAGTTCTGATTATGACACGTTAGCATTATTGATGTGAAAACTTTGCTACGTTAGCATATATTCATTGATCCCGTTGATAATTAGACAAGGTTATGAATAAAATTGTTAAATTATTACTATGGTTGGTTTTTTCTTTTAAAAAATTGTAAAAATATCCAGGGTTTTTGGGGTACGGGAGGGGTGAAGTGGTTTGATTTACCAATTGTACAGGTTTAAGGTATGTAAAAACACAAATTTCTTAAGTTATAAATATGAAAGGCGTAAAATTTTAATAAAAACAAACTATTTAAAGCATATAAAAAAAATTAATGAAAGTTTTGTGTTATGCTATACAAAATATGACATGAATCAATAGATCAATAACTCCATGAATCAATAGATCATAGATGGGGAGGGTGGAGGGCTGGGGAGGGTGGGGAGGCTCTGGGGGCTGGTTTGATTTATATAAAAATGTATTTTTTTAAATTATAAACTTAAAAAGAATAAAAAAATGTTTTAATTTTTTAAATTTTTTTTAAATTTTAAATTAAACTTTTTTTTTTTTAATATTTTTTTTAATTTTTTTATTTTTTTATTTTTTTAATTTTTTTTTTTTTAAATTTTTTTTTTTTAATTTTTTTTTAAAAAATTTAAAAAAAAAATTTTTTTTAATTTTTTTTCTTTTCTGTATCGAGGATATATCATAAGAAAGATGTATACCAAGTTTCGTCATTCTATGTCAATATTTCAGGTTTGGGAGGCTGGAGACCCCCTTTGGGGTGTGTAGCGGCTATTTAATATCCATATATGATGTGAGTACCTTATATGAATGGTATATATACCGAGTTCCATCGTTCTATGTCAATTTCCTATTGTTGGGGGTCACCACTCCCACTGCTGGGGTGTGTAACAGCTATTTTACCCCAATTATATGATGTGAGTACCTTCTTATGAAGGGTATATACCGAGTTTCATCATTCTATGTCAATTTCCTATGAATGAGGGGTCACCACCCCACTCTGGGGTGTGTACGGATATTTAACCCTATATACGATATGGGTATCTTATATGAAGGGTATATATCATGTTTCATCATTCTATGTCGATATTCTATGTTTGGGGGGCAGAACCCCCCCGTGGGGTGCTCATGGTCATTTCACCTCGTCTACAGCATGGATACCTTATATGAAGGGTGTATACCAAGTTTCAGCCTTCTAACATCAATATTCATGTTTAGGGGGTAGTGTCCCCCATAGGGGGATGCACGGTCATTAACCTACTCTCAATGAAAGATACCTTATATGAAGATTGTATACGGAGTTTCAGCTTTCTACGTCAATATTCAATGTTTGAGGGGCCAGCATCCCCCCATGGGGATGCATGGTCATGTAACCTCGTTAACAGCGAGCTTACGTTATCCCTAAACGGAGTATCAAGTTTGACAGAGATACCATGTCTCAAACTCTTGCCAGGGCATGATGCGAGAAGGTGCGGTGCGGTGCGGAGACGGAACCGCAGGCTGAGCTGAAGGACCCGGAGGTTGAGCTGAAGGAGACTCAAAAATTGAATCCTTCTACGAAGGATTCAATTTTTTTCGACAATAATAATAATACAGACAGACCAAACTTCAGTCTGTCTGCCAGGTGTTCGGTTGGCCTGGTCTCGCGTTAGGCTTAACTCAAGCTCGTTCATTTGGACGCCTCAAAAGGACGTAGCAACATATTTCGCTTCGCTCTCGGATGGAGGTAGCCCCTATATACATCCCAGCGACTTGAAAATTCGCGTTAACAAGCTTAATACTAGAGGTGTACCGGAATTCCGGCCGAAATTTTACATTTTTTTCCGGTTCCGGCCGGAATTTTGAAAAATTCCGGCCAGAACCGGAATTACTTTCCTTAAACACTTTTGAAAATATTGCTGAATTGTGGTGAAGTAAAAGAAAAACTGTTCATCAGTATTGGGCAATATTTTTTAAACGTTTTTCCTCAAAAATATTTTGAAAATGAAAATAATTTCTCTGAATATATGGAAGAGACTGGAAAGGAGAGTAATGTTTGGGCTAGTACTGCTATATTTGGGAATTTAGCTTTGTTCACTTTCCTCCAATTAAAAAATTCTTTTCCCAGATTAGAAATTGATTTTTCTGGTAAAAAAATTTCAATTTCTTTAAGAATTTCGCCTTTTGAAGAGCCACTGATTTTTCTTTTCCTTTTTACACTAACTGACTCGCTGTCACTTTCACTTTCTTCAAACTTATAAAAACTAAGTAACTTTGCAGTAACTTTTTTTTCTTTATGCTCCTGATGATTTTGAGGTACTGGGAAAATCTTAGTTTATTGTAGATAATGCTCTTTTCTGAAAATGACTCATCGCCTGAACCTTTCTTCTGTACTGCTACTACTATTATCACTTTTACCCTTCAAAATTTGCAATTCTTCAAGCTCCATTTTTCTTACTCGATTCTTTATTTCCATTAGAAAGTAAAGTCAGTTAGTGTCCTTGGGTATACTACAGTATTTAAAACATTTATCTGTTTTGATATGTCTATTGATCTTTCTCTTCCTTTTTGTCAATAATCTAAACTCTAATGCTTCTTCAGCTCTTCTTTTATTCTTGCTGTCATCCTCAGAGTTTTGAGAGATATGCTGGAGAGCTCAATATGTAGAATAATAACTGATATAATTGATTTTGCCATATAGTTTCCGTAACCATGAGAAATAGTTGCAAAACTCTTAGAATTTTTTCAAGTATTTGCCATTTATTAGCAGTCAAAGCTTAAATGATTGATTGTTCCATAATATAAACTTGCAGAGGTCTTTTCAAACATTCAATTCTTTCTAGAATCATATATGTGCTATTCCACCTTGTATTAACATCTTGAATTGGCATAAGTGGGCTTGCAAGATGTGGATCCAAGTCTCTTTGTATTCTTTTAAGTTCATTACAGCTTAAAAACTGGAATGATTGAAATGTGTACAAATATTCCTACATTTCTTTATTAAATCACACTGTTCTTTGAGAAAATAAGGCATCTTTAATAAATTGAAGTTTATGAATAAAACAAGAAAAACTTGTGTATCCTGCTAAATCAGTTCCAAGTTTCATGTTATATGCTCCATCTCGAAGGATCAAATGGATTGTTAGGAGGAATTTCCCAATTATTCATCGTAATTTCAAAACTCAGTGATTTTAATTCCAGAATGAGAACCTGGGAAATACTTTCAATGGAGTACACAGTCCATTTTTTCAAACTCGCTGGTAAGCCAGAGTTCAGTTAAAGAAATAAATGAGTTGTTTGAATTATTCTCTTCAATGATGATTTTCCATATGTTCATGAAGTGGCATTGTACTAAATATAAGATTTTATGCATAGTTATAAAAAAATATATATTTTTTTTAGCATTTCCTTTATATAGTTTAAAGGAAAGATTCACAAAGAAATTGGCCCGGAATTTTTTGTGATCGGGCTAATTCTTGGTTCCGGCGAACGAAAATTTCAGTTCCGGTACACCCCTACTAATACCAACATAGAACATACACCAAGTTTCAAGACGATAACTAATAGTTTTTGAGAAATCGCTGTGACCTCTTAGATTGTCCTATAACTACTGATAACATATAGCAAAATTTTTTCTGACATCGTTCTCTGCAATTTGTGCTCTCCTAACATCTTAAGAATTTTTAAATATGGATAAGAGTTATTACTTTAAAAACTAAAGTGACTCAAACATTCGTATTAATGAGTAATTTTTCTTAAATTTTCCATCGATGAATGCTGGTAACTGTCCACAAGAAAATATGAAGTGGCATTACATCTAAAACAAATCATCCTCTTGGAGAAGTCTGGAGCATTGGGGAAGGTCGGTAGAAGAACCAAAACGGAAGGATCAAGGTAAGAAAATGCAATCTGTATTTTTATTTCCATTTACTTGGTCCCTAAATTGAGATCGTTTAATTTTAAATTTCATACGTATTGGTGAAATTATATTGTTGCATAGTTTTAGTTTACTATAAGTTAATCCTCTTATTTTATTAATGTGAAGAGGCTTGAAACGAATTGATTTTTAATTGCTAAATGAATTTGCCATCATAGCGCAACTAATGATTTATAATTTTAACGTGGAAATTATTAATTTGTAAAGTTACATTTGCTTTTTATGTTTACAGTGGGCATGAAGAATGGCAGGGAGGGTTCAAGTTTTTGAGAGTCCATTTCAGTTTGTACAAATTTATATTATAAACTTTCCAATAATATATATATATATATATATATATTATTATATAATATATATATATATATATATATATATATATATAATATTATATATATATATATATATATATATATATATATATATATTAGTATATATATATGATATATATATATATATATTATATATATATATATAATATATATATTATATAACTCAAATTGTGGTTTTGGTTAGTTCATTGACATTTAACTTTTCTCCAAGGAATTCGTTTTAAAACTTGTCAACGCATAAATATATTTTACCATCTCTTTAAAGGTTTTCATTTTTTTAGACGTTTCTCATCTCATTTATTTTTTCAAAGTTCCTTCTGCATTCAGACAACTTCACATTTAAGTTTTGTTTGGGATCTTATCAAAACTTTTTATTTACAGTCTATTTATCAATTAACACCAATTTGTTCATCTTATCTAATTACTGTTTGCTCAAATGGATCATTTAATTCATTAAATGTATTTTTAAAGTTGCAGTTTATTGCATTTTGTTTTTAAGAGATGTTGAATCCAATGGTGGTTCGTGCTTTTTTGATGGCATATCAATTTACTCTTTCTCATTTTAATCTAATATAATTTTAAACCTTTAATAGGTACTCGTAGGTACTTTCTTCTAACTTGTTAATTTATTTAGCTTTAAAAAGTAATACTTTTATTACAGTCATTTTTTATAAATGTATCTTATTTTTAATTATTATTCATTATTATTTATTCATTAATCATTTATTATTAATCATTTATTTATTATTATTATTTATCACTTATTATTATTATTAATATTAATATCTAAAAATTAATATTTTTTTATTATTCGTTATTATATTTATTAATAATAATGTCGTTAATAAAATTATTCTATTCTTGTTTATTCATAAGCCCCCCACAAGCACTTCAAAGGGGAAAAACAAAATCTTCACATGTGAACTAAGAATACGTCCCAGCAAAGTTCAAGTGCGAAAAGTGTAGTTACGAAACCGCGAGGCGCTCGTAGAGGACAATTTAAACGGTACACGAGCTTACCCATCGCTAGCCTAAAAATGTATATGGCCCTGAAAGCAGCTATGAATGTAATCAGAAACAAACAAATGAAAATCATCGGCTTTCAAAAGCCATTCAACAGGATGGAAATATCAGTGCGAAGAACTGTAGTTGCGAGTAATGTTAAGTCTCTCTTTAAAAAACATTGAAGACACCTTGCGGAAAAATTTTTATGCAATTATGAAAATTGCACTTACAGATCCCATGAAAAAAAATATTTAGATGATCATCATTAAAGACCGTCATAAAAATATAAAAGAAATTTAAATGTTCTGAATGTGAAATATGATGTATGCAGACAAGGTAGGAATGAAAGATCACATGATTATAACATAGAAAAACCAAGATTTTTGAATGCGAAGTGTGTAAGTTTAATAATACACATACAGAGACATGAAGAACCATTTACTAACTCATGGAGATGTCAAGAAGTATAAATGCAATGAATGTGATTATGGAGCCATAAAAAAAGTAAATTTAGAAACACATCATTTTAAATAAACATTCTACTCAAAAAATTTCAATGTCTCAGTGGCGACTTTTGGCAACGAATAAAAGGATTCTCTTAACCAGCATTATTAACATCTGAAAAAAAATAAGTTGATTCAGCTGCAATGAATGCAGCTATAAAATGTAATAGAAAAGACCAATTGAAAAAACACTTGAACAACAAACAAAAATGATATTAAATCCTAGTAAAAATGTAGGATTACATTTTTTTTATGAAAACCCATTAAGCATGTTCATTTTTAATTGAAAAAAAATGTAAGTTTTTAATCTTTGATAATTTTCTCTTAAAATTTAGTAATTGACAAAGGCTGCAAACTCCTTAATTTCCATTGAGGAAAAATTGCCTACAAACTTTAGGGAATAAGTAAATTTTAATAAATAAGATACCTTTATTATTTTAATTCTTTTAAATAGTTTTAGTATTTTTGATTTTTATCAGGTATTATTTTCAAAAAAATTATTAATAAAATTAAAAAAATATTAGACTTTCATTAAACATTTATATTTCATAATGTTATAAATTTTATATTGTTATGTTTTTGTAAATTTTGATCGATATAAACAAATATTACAATTAGTGAGTTAGACAAAACATTGTCGGTGGAGGAGAAAATAGTAATAGAATGAGTGAAATGCCTGTGAAATTGCTGACAGTAATATAGACGAGTGAGGAGTGGAAACGCCTCGGATGTTTCAATCCCACAGCATATCAGAATCTGGCGAATCTGCCACTTTACTTAAATATAATGAAATAATATATTAGTGGGACCATACCATATGTATATATATATGTATATATATATATATATATATATATATGTATATATATATATATATATATATATATATATATATATATATATATATATATATATATAATACTATATATATATATATATATATATTAGGATTACTAAAAAATGTTAGTATGGTTAAATTTATAGTAGTAAAAAAATTAGGTTACAGCTGTAAACAAACTAATATTTTCCAATAAAATTTATTTAATCTTAATTTTTTTTAGTAATCATACCTATCTCTTTCTTATATTTTTTTATCTATAATATATTCTTTTATATATATATATATATATATATATATATATATATATATATTAAAATATATACACACATAAATATATACTAAAAAAAAAAAAAATTAAATTTCAAAAATTTTGAAAAATTTGTTCCAAAATAAATCCAAACCTATTGCAATATACAAAAGAAATTATCGAAGTAAAAATGTAGTATCTTTTCTGACTACATATGCCCTGAAATTTCATCCTGATAGAAAAATATACATCAATTTTTCACTTTTCAAATTAAAAAAAAATGGGTTTGGAAGTTGGACGCTGAGCACAAAAAAAAAAAAATTGAAAATTCCTCCCTGCATATTGTAGGTAATGGACCCATCTGTGCATATTTCAAGTTAGAAGTCATTTAAAAAAAAATTCTGATAGTTGATATGAAAAATGTCAAAAACATGTTTTGGAAAATTGAAAAATTCTGAAAGAATGACTAGTCTAAACCTAAAAACAACATTTAGAAGACAAAAAAGTCTGTTTTGGTGTTTTATAGGGTCAAAATCGTCAGAAATTCCGGAATTTTATGTCATTTTTATAGGGGAGTGAAAAGTGGGGTTCAGCCCCAGCCAAGATTGAAGCATCCCCTTTATTAAAAAATTTTCTATACAAATTTTATACGCTGATTCCATATGTGTTATCAGTTTTCTTGAACCTATCTTAGTTTTTGAGATATCATGCGGGTAACTTCTTTATTTTCATATATATATATATATATATATATATATATATATATATATATATATATATATATATATATATATATATATATATATATATATATATATATATATATATATATATATATATATATATATATATATATATTAAAACGATCAACGATCGTTTTGTATTTTATTTTAGACGTGAATATAATTAGTGATTATATTCAGTATTTTATTATTTTGCCGGTGTTATGCAATGAGCTACTAAAGAAAACGACTATGGTTGCAAACATGCAAACAAAGACTATTTTCAATATAAGTAGATTAGAGGTTTTATTCCTGGAGGCTAAGGCAGTCGAATATTTGCCTAACTACGATGTTACTTTATATGAAAAGCTGATTGAGAAAAATTGTGGTCTTCTCACAGCTTAAAACGACTATTTAGTAAAGCCGTTTCTTGCCTCCAAGATTATTAGTTTGGAATAATTGCAAGAGGAATATGTCGAAATAAATTAAATGTGGGACTATTCCTCAACTGCAACTTAAAGTAAGTCTGAATATTCACTAAGTTAACGTACAAGTGTTAGTCGTTTGCACTAGTTAGAATATATAATAACGATAGGGTTAACGATTTTAACCTTTTACGAAATAACGATGCTCACGACTAACACAAGACCTCCGTGAATATTTATGACTATTTAAACTTTTTAAACTAAGTATTTTAACAAACGATTTTCAAAGGTTGCTTTCCGAGCAGCAGCTACAACAAAAGTGATAATGAAAATTATGGCAACCTCGCCAAGTCAAGCTACCTTTAACCTCCAGGAACATTTGACCTCCTTTTGTTGCCAGAATTTCTAGCAACTAGTAATTTTATTATCTTCCCCGGGGGGGATGGCGTCTGGCCTCTTTAGGGCAGATACCAGCATATTTACAAATAGAAAACTATAGGTTGACTATAGATATCGATTATCTATTCAGATTCTTCGGAGGAATCATAAACAAGGAAATGTTTCCTAGCGGCTTCTGCCGCCCTCCGCACAGGTCGACTATTCACAGGTGTGGAAGGTCCAGCAGCATCTATCACAGACGAAGAAGGGGGATTAACTCCTCCAGGTCTATCGATAGATGAAGAAGGTGCTTGAAGGGCTGGGGCGTCGTTCGAATTTGACGTTGATCCACTGTGAGTCAAAGAAAGTTCTAAAGGATATAGATACTTCACAGGGTATAAATTGATCGCTCCTCCTGGAGTTCTGACATGAACAGATCTGACTTTGTTGTCATCTCCGAACATGAGATCCTCGACTATCCCCATTTGCCAGTAAGGACGCTCCTTTACTGGACTCTTAATCAAGACTACATTTTTGATTAAATTAACCCATTTCGTCTGATAGAGATCTCTACCAATCTCTCTCAGACTCAACATATATTCGTTGTACCATCGGGTACGGAAATCTTCAAATTTCTCGGATGAATATTTGAGAGATTTCATAAGCTCTCTCGGAGCCACGGAAGAATCCCAGAACTGACTATCTGATCCATCTCCCGGTAGAACCATGGCGGTTTTTGCTAACGGTTTCAGGAAGTCGTTAGGAGTGAGTGGCAAAATATCATTTGCGCTTGACGTATAGGTCAAAGGACGCGAATTTATTGCATCAGCAATATCAGACAAAATTGTCACAAAATCAAAATAATTTAAAGAAGAACGACCGATTGTCTTGAATAGACAATCTTTGACCACTCTTATCAAACGTTCCCACATACTTCCAGTCCACGGACTATATAAAGGGATACGTTTGTGAACAATTTGATTTCTCCTTAGAAACTCACTTCCATTTTCCGATACTAGAAAAGTTTCTATAAAATCTGTACCCTGACTAAATGAACGAGCGTTATCGCTGTATACACAATCAGAGACTCCAAAACGATTTACAAATTTCTGGAATGACTGTATGAATGATTTAGATGACATATCAACAAGATCCAAATAAATCGCCCGAATATTCAAACAGGTGTAGATTATGATAAACATTTTCTGGGCAGGACTAGAGCCCTTTACTTTTACCCACCAATGCTTTGTGTAGTCAATTCCTACGTGCTTAAATGGTCTGAATAAATTTACTTGGGCCTTTGAAAAATTAGTGAAGCGCGGGTACTTGTATGCAAAATTATTAAATTTCTTGCAGATTATACACTCTTGCAAGACGTTTTTAATAGAGGTACGAGCAGATGTGATCCAGAATCCTTGTAAACGAATATTTGTAAGGGTAGCCTGGATGCCCAGATGCTTGCATCTTAAATGAGCATCTCTGATTATCAACTTGGTTAAATGATGGCTTTTTGCCAATAAAATGGGATTCATCACATCATATTCATAATAATTACATCTAGACAGACGTCCCTTGCTCCTGACGAGATTATTTTCGTCTAAGAACAAGTCTAAATTATTGACCAAATCCGGGACTTGGCCAGAAAAAGATGAGTTGTTCTTTACCTCTTCCAAAAATTTAAGTTCTTTTGCAAAAGATTCTCTTTGCATTGTCCTCAGACAATAAAGACGAGCTTTCACATCATGATTATCAGACACACCTCTGTTCACTGTACCAAATTGAAATAACAGTGACTATTCGATAGACTGTGTAAATTAGAATATCTTGATATGTCTAACACTGGAGTTCATATCACCTTGAATAACACGCCTCATACAGGCGATGCCGTTTCTATCTCAGTTGAAGGCCAATAAACTTTATTCAGAGCTAGCCATTTCGGTCCATTTGTCCAAAAGGACAAGTTCTTTTGAAATTCTTTAAAGGATATTCCTCTTGTCAGAAGATCCGCAGGATTATCTTCAGTTCTAACGTACAGGAAGTTTGGACTCAAAGAATTTTTTCTTTAAGTTCTGAACTCATTGTATGAATATTTTGTACGCGATTTTTTACAAATACTTGTTTGGTCTTCATACCTTTGTTATGAATCCAATGAAGGGTTATCTGGGAATCAGAAAAAATATTCAGTTCTTTAAACTTAACTCCAGATAAACTACTTAGTACTTGAGGCAGACATTTTAGTGCCAGAAATACTGATAAAAGTTCCAAACAGGGAAGAGTTTTCCCTTTTGCGGGTGCTACTTTGCCCTTTGCCCATAGCATTTTAGGACCTTCAGATTCGGACGAAACATAAACAACAAATCCGTACGCTACAGAACTTGCATCACAGAATATATAGATTACATTGGAGTCGTTAACCTCCAATGATGATCTTTTAAAAGAAATCTCTTTCAAAGAGTGAAGATCATTACTCAGCTTCTTCCACTGATCCTTAATCTCAGGAGTGACTATGTCATCCCACCCCATTTCCACCTCCCAGGTTTTCTTCATAAGAAGACGACCTTTAATGGTAACAGGAAGGTATAAAGAAAGAGGGTCAAAAATTTTAGAGATTTCCGATAGAAGTTCTCTTTTTGTAGAAACTTCTCCAAGAACAAAGTCACTTAAGCTCAGAGTGTCCAGACTGATGTTGTATAGATATCCCAACACCCTTTCCTCATCACACTGATGAGAAACTATTTTGCCCTCCTCTTCAAACAATTTGAGTTCAGGACAATTTGTGTTCCATGAACACAAGTTAAAACCTCCTTCGCTCATGCGCGAAGTGGCCTTTCGATAAATATCTTTCAGTTCCTCAACAGATGAGGAGGAATATATAAAATTGTCAACATAAAGATTATTTTGAAGGAGAGAGGTACAAAGATCGTCTGGGTACTTTTTGGCATGATGCTGAATCACAGCACCTAATATGTAGGGACTGACCGCTAAGCCAAAGATTATAGTGGAGTAGCGATAAGTAATTTACTTACCATCTTCCTTCAAAAAAAAAAACGATTTCAGTCCTCTTCTAGTTTTAGTCGGATTTGAAGAAAAACCTTCGATATGTCAGACAGGACAATATACTTGTTCGTTCTGAAAGCGATTAATAATTTGAAAAGGGAGGCGATTAAGTCCACCCCTGGATAAGAAGCCTGGTTCAAAGACGGACTATCTCCTATCTTCAAACTACAATTAAATACAGGTCTGATTTTTGTACTGGTCTGTGAGGAATCCAGATGAATTTGTGGAAATCTTTTGGCTCTTTTTTATAATCTCCGAATATGTCCTTATACCTTTCTACTAATCCTTGAGCAGTAAGGTTCTTGACTCTTTGCATTGTTGCAATAGCAATGTGATGATTAGACGGGACATGCTCCAGGATATTCTTAAACCACGGAAGTTCTACGTGGTATTTTCCGTCACGAAACTCAATCCCTTCGTGAAATTTTTAATAAAAACTTCGTCTATAGAACCTTGGTCTCGCTCTTCATTAATGCCTAGAGATTCTAATTTGTATAGGCTCTCCAGGCCTAAGTCTAAATCTGACTCAACGTGAGTGTGTCTGAGCGGGTCAAAATAAGATGGATTTGGTTCTATCACTAAGTTGATTATATACTCAGGGACGTTTGTGACATTTTCTAATATTTGATGGCATGGGGACTATTTCCTCATGTCAAAATCGTTTGACAGGTTTACCTGACGAAGGGTCTCTTCCAAAGATTATTCCTTCCTGGGTAGGTGTTAAAAAGGATTTAACAGGCCCATATGGGACGTACCCATGGCACGTTTCAAGGGCACAGCCCCTAATACATTTCACCGTTTTCATGTGTTTTAAAAAATGCAGAGCATCTATTCCTATTAACCCTACTATATTCGATACTTTATCACCATGTTTACCTTTATAATGACTATCAGCAATATTATATCCATTTTGTGATATATTATGGATAGCTCCTATGAGGCCTTTGACCTCAAAGCTGACATCCAGTTGAGGGTCAATATTTACTGGTAGACGTTGAAACCTCCCACAACATATAGCCATTTCTATTTCAACAGATCGTAATGATCTTAACTGCTCTCCCAAAAATGTTTTTATATGACTTTGGTGAACTGGCAAAGACGATATATTGATATCTAACTTCTTGAGTATGCTTTCATGAAAGTAAGAAGATTGAGAACCTAAATCTAAAAGCACTCTTACAGGAACCGTTTTGTTCCTTTTAATTTTGAGAGAGAGTAGGTAGAATATTTTGGGAAGACGCAACACCTAAATTTATACAGATACAGATATTACTACTTTCACCAGGACTATTTTGTTCATCAGAAACGTCTGTTGAACGGCTACTATTTTGTGGTGAAGAGCCACCAGGTGACTCATTTTTGTTACTACCGCTTGAACGGCATAGAGCTGTAATATGCGTCTTTTTTCCACATTTACCGCATGGATGAATAATTCCAAATTTTTTCGCAGGACATTCATTGGCCAAATGCTTTTTACTAGAGCAGCAGAAGCATAAACCTAACTCCCTACAACGATCTTTTCTTGCTTCAGGAGAAGAATATGTCCCACAGGAAACCATCGAATGATTACCTTCACAAAATTTACAATGAGAAGTAAAAGCATTAACTTTTTTTAAACCATCCGTTTTAACTTTCAACGCATCATTTTTGCTACTCGAGTTAGAAGATTTTACACTTTCCTTTGAGGATGAGGTGTTACATGAATATCTAGAACACTTTCGCTCGAGAAACATCTGATTATGATGTTCAGAGCTCTTTTCTTTTTTAAATGTCGATTGACTTTTTTCTTTCCCCTTTTCCATTGATTTTAACACTTTACCATAATTTTTTAAAATGACATTTATGGATGGATACTCCGCCTGAGTTATAAACTTAAGTTCACGCAGGAACCCAATAGGCAATTTGTCAACAATTAAGTGGCTCACAAGCTTGCAGCAAGCAGTCGACTCTTCAAAAAAATCCAATCCAAACTCTTTTTAGTTCATGGAGATACGCTCTTATCTCTGAAATAAACATTCTTATTTTTTCGAGATTGCGACTATCTAAAAGAGGAGCTGTATCTATTTTATGAAACAGTGAATCGACTATATAAGATTCATCGAGATAAAGATTCTTTAAAATGTCAAGTGCCACCTCCAAATTACCATTAATGTTAGGTAAGTGTTCAATGTCTTTTAGGGCATTGCCAGACAGTAAAGATTTTAAATACTGCAATTTGGCAGCATCAGAAACATCTTTTCTTGTTCCATATATATTATGGAACGAGAGCAGAAAAGAGCGGAACGAGTGTCTATCACCCTCTCCTTTAAATTCTTGACACTTAATAGCAGGAATTTTTATTTCCTGCTTCCGACTATCTAAATTCTTAAAAAGATCTTGCATCTCAGAGCGCGTTATTGCCCCCTCTCCAGAATCTATAGAAGAAGGCGCAGAAGGGGAATAGGTCTCATTTTGAGGCTTCATATGTAACAACAACTTTTCATTTCGCATATGGTAATGACTAGTCTCGATTATTTCTTCATCCAAAAAACTCGGATCATGATCAATTAGAGAGGACTTGCTGATAACTTCCTTCAATTTCAGAATCAACAGATTTTACATCTTTGAGCCTCTGCTTTATTTCATCTAACTTTAAAGAAACGATCTGACTATCATCGTCATCAGAAGAAAGGTCCATGATGCTTTTGAAAAGAAGAGTAATTTTCCTTCTAATGACTGCCCTAGATCTTTTAATAGGGGACAATTTAGTTTTAATATCTGAAAGAAGATTATTTTTTTCTTCTTCAGAAAGGGAGACTACATTTCCTCCTCCCAAATCCCCTTGCAAGCTCTCCTCCAACTCTGACAGCATTTGACTAGCAGATGCTTTGTCAAAACGAGGCATGAGTAATGATTAAATGAAAACGCAAGACGTAAAAATATATATATATATATATATATATATATATATATATATACTTCTTATATATATATATATATATATATATATATATAAATATCAATTTTCTATATATATATATATATATATATATATATATATATATATATATATATATATATATATATATATATATATATATATATATATGGGAAAGTTCTATATTTGAATCAGTTCATATTTTCTGAAAAATTTTCTAAGTTCAAAAAAATTTCTAAGTTCAGAAAAGTTAAGTTAAGTTAAGTTTTTTAAGAAAAATTCTTTAGTGGCAAGCTACTGGAATTATGCCAGAAGCTGGCCACCTAAAGAAGTACTATTAAAAAGCAACTTAACCTTTCTGAGCAAGGCACATTTCATTTACTTCAAATATAAACAATATATATATATAATATATATATATATATATATATATATATATATATATATATATATATATATTTATATATATATAAATATTTACACAAAAAATATATATATATATATATATATAAAAATATATATATATATATATATATATATATATATATATATATGAAACAAATTTATTTATAAGAATGTATTTGTAACCTGTATTTGTAAAAAGTTGTATATCGATACTTTATTATATCGATATAAAATATTTGATATTTGGTAATATCGACTACATAGTACAATATATATATATATATATATATATATATATATATATATATATATATATATATAACACATATATACCACCACTGCTACTATATATATATATATATATATATATATATATATATATATATATATATATATATATATATATATATATATATATATACTATATATATATAGTAAATCAAATGTCCCAAATGGTTTTGAGATTTATAGGGTACGATAGAGTGTTGCGAATAAATGTCCCAAAGTACTCATTTTTGGGTTTTTTTGGGGTATATCACTAACGAATACCCACGGGTAGTCCGCCGCGATGGCAGGAGTCGGTCTCTCGGCCTCTGGGTGGACTACTGGGAGACTAATCCACCCTCCGAGGGATGGTCTTCGGAGACCCCAACTCTTTGGTCTTTAAGGTGTCGCGGGGTTCTCCGACCATCCCCTCCGGGATGAACGTCCCCCTTAGGTCTGCATCGACTCCGGGCCTAAAGGGAATTAATCTCCGTTTTGGGAACAAGTTAAATCACTGTTATAAGT
>JABUQX010125899.1:15000-42500 GCA_015478945.1 Trachelipus rathkii
GTTTCCTTTCATCTTTGAAAAATTTTTGAGGACTGATGAGAAAGTTGATGGGGTGTCTCTTAGGAAGATTCACACTGGTGTTGCCAAGTGTAAACATCCTGCCTGCAAAGGGAAGAAGGGGCTTTCCTACAGCACCCAGACAAGGTCCCACCTCAAGCAGCATTACAAGCATGTAAGTTTAATAATTAATTATTAATTAAATAATTTAGATAAGATCACAACAACTAACTGGTGTTGCTAGTTAATTAGTTATCAAGATTTAAACACTCTTGTATAAAGTCTTGATACTTTATACAAATGTTATCAAAAAAAATTAAAAAATTTGTAATTAAAGTTTGTATTATTTTTATATACCAGATGCACAATGACCTTTTCCCTCACCTCTCTGCAGCCATTGAAGGGCTTAGCAAGCGCGGTCGCTCCAGTTCAAGGGAGAGTGAGTCTCGCAAGCGTCAGATGTCTCTGGATGAGAGCTTCAGGTCAAAGTTCAGCCCCAGCAGAGAGCAAGACAATGGTTACACCAAGGTGACCAAAACCAATTCAGAAGACATAAGTGAGTTAGTTGATTTTGGTAATTGAACTCAATTTTTTGTTAAATGATGGTTATGTGAGCGGACCTGTGAGGCGTCTTCAGAACGGTGTTTAAAAGAAAGTATTTTGTTAGAAATTAGAAATTTAAATGATAATGTGTTGTAGTTAACTTAATTAGGCTTTTTCATCATCTAAGGCCCGGTGGTGTCAGGTTCAGTGTCAAGTGGATGCCACTAGGATTTAGCTGATGATCCTTACACGAAGGAGATGTTTTACCTCATTAATCCCGAGTTTCATCCCACCTCAAGGAGGACTTTGAGCAGGGATATTGAAAAGCTGATGCAAAAGGGGAAGACTCGACTGATAAACAACCTCTTCCACCAGAAGTGGGTGGCCACTACAGCCGACAGTTGGACCGCCCACAATAGGTCCTTCTTGGAAATGACAGTCCACTGGATTGACAGGGTCAACCTCAAAAGGTGCCATGCAACTTTGGCGGTCAGGGAGGTGAAGGTAAGAAAATTAAAAAGTTAAATTTTTTTCATTTTATACCTTAGTCTCATAACCATAAGCATCTGCATGTGTTTGATCAATATTTATTTTAATTTTAAATGACTAAAACAATTTAAAATTGTTGTCCCTTTAAGGAAAGGAACTCACCAGTTTTACTGGGAAACTAATCACAGAGATTCATCATGAGTTTAGCATCCACGGTAAGGTGAAGGCCACCACTACGGACAATGGCACCAACTACGTGGCAGCCTTCAACGCCTTTGGTGAGTCCAACCAGGACCAGGAGAACCTTCCTATGGACCCTGATTATCCTGACTTGGAGATTGTGGATCTCCAGGAGCTCCTGAGGGCTGAGGGTGACAACCCAAGTCTGCCGCCTCAACACAGCTGCAGGTACTTAGAATTCGCGAAAACTAGTGCTAAATGCTACTAATATATATTAATAATATTATTAAGTAATAAGTATTAACAAATAAAGATTTGTCATTTAAGATTTAACTAATAATCTTTGAATTTCTTGAATTAAATATATTATTGTTTCAGTGCTCACACACTCAATCTGTTGGCGACAACAGATGTGAGTGATATACAGGGCTGGAGCAAGGGGGGCTCACAGTGGAGGAGGACCATAGCTAAGATCCAGGCCCTGTGGAACCTTCAGAACAGGGCCCCAGTGGTGGTCAACCAGATCAAGATTGTCGCCAAAAGAAAACTGAAGACTCCTGTGGTGACAAGGTAGTAGTAGTTATTATTAAAAAAAGAAATTTAGCGTAAGAAATTGTTGCCGATTAATTATAGACAAGTTCATTTTATAAAGTTTTTGATATTTTATATAAAGTTATATTTATTTCTGCAGATGGAACTCCCTTTATGATAGTGTGATGGTCCTTCTGGAGGTTTTAAGGGTCGAAAACCAAATGGATGCCATAAACACCATCCTCATCAAGCAGCCCAAGGGAGGTTTCCCCTCTCACAGAGGTAGACGTCGAGGTAAATATAAAGTATTTTTAAAGTAGCAATTGCTCTTCTAATATTTTTCTTCGATTTATAATTTAATAATTTATTAAATTATAAATCTCCTCACAAACCGCAACCGCCCTCCATTAATCCCCTGTTCTTGTACCTGTACCGATCGCTCTTGCTTGCGCGCAACAGCTCAATATCGCTACTGTCGTAACAATCTCTAAACTGAATAGTATCCACTTTTTTCGCGGTCGTCCCGACAGCAAAACAATCTCAACATGTGCTCTTATAGCACTTTCTTAACCAAATGATGGTGTGTTGCCTCCACCTTCTCCCACATTTCCCAAACCATCTTACAAAGATCGTCATCAAGAATTTGGGCAGTCTTTTCCGCTTACCCGGCAGACACGCTTCCATGATAGAACGTCGTTTCAGTCATCTTATCGCTAATCGTCCTAACTGCCAAGGAAGCCCTCGAGATTGTTGCCATCTGGTACAGACCCTCACGATCTTGATGCTATTCGCGCCTATGTGCCCATAACAGGATACACCGGCGCTCTTCCCGTGCTCCCGTATTTTAATTAAATAAATCAATTATGCTTACGGTAACGTAAGCAATGATATTGAAGTGTGTTCACTCTTTCCAAGGTCATGAACGAGTACAAGCATTGGGTACATGCAGCCTGTGGGCGCAGTGTCTTGAGTATGGCTTCAGGGGGAGAAAAAGGGCATAAATGGGGCACCTCCCTAACCCAACGTTTGTGGTTGATGAAGACCAACCTCCAGGAGAAGAGTGAAAATATTCATCTTGTGTATGCAAGGACACTAGTACAGGCCCTCCTCAGTGGCTATGAAAAGGAGGTGTTGTGGGGCCACCTGATTTCAGGAATAGGGTGAATCTCCGTTATGGCCACTGGCCCTTCACCGGCCGGTCCTTCACCCCTTGAAGGGCCCTAGAAGCATTGCAGACCTGGACAATGGTGAGGAGAATCCGGGCCAGGATTACCCGCGGAGATAGGGGACTCCCATCAAAACCCACTGAAGGAAACATGCAGCAGAATCAGCTTGGCCAGCCAGCAGAAAGCGAACCCCCAATTCATCCGCACTCCAGTTCAGTAAATTGTTTTCTAGAGTAAATGATACGCCCAGAACTCAAGCCAGCAACAGGAATGTGGAAATCGTCATAACGAAAGTCTGGAGGAGTGGGTTGCCCCTCTCAAGAAATCCAAGACTGTTCCTGTTTCCCCAACCAGCATAGGGAGATATGGATAGATCTATTTATAAAATATAATACCCCCATTCCTAGTTCAGCAGCTGTGGAGAGGTGCTTCAGCGCGGGTGGGGACATCCTCAGGGCCAAGAGATAAATATGAAAGGAGGGAAGAAAGTTTTGAGACGCTTCTTTGCCTCAAAGGAGAATATGGACTCCGTGCAGGAAGTTGAGTTAGCCGAGGAGGACAATGGGGAGGGAGGAAGATGGACCTAGATAGCTAATGAAAGTTTTAACTATGTGTATTGTAGTTAGACATTTAATGAAAAATTAAATAAAGTCTGTTGTTACTGATCTTATAGAAAGGGTTTGAAAAATGTAAAGGGCATGGCTTTCGTGGTTATCGGCGCAGAAGTTTACTGTGGTGGTAATTTAAGGGTATCGCCGTAGGATAGCCGAATAGCCGCATAGTTAATGCCGCACTGAGGTTTTCAAAAATGCAGTCGGATAGCCGACGACGCACTAGTTAGGTGGCAAAGCCGAATAGCCGATGACGGACCTCGAAAAATTATAGCCGCGCCCAGCTCTCTCGAACTATATAAATGTAAGTTATTTCATCCGATTCGTTGAGCAAGACAGAAAAATCAAAGGAAAATGTTAAACTTGAAAAAGGAATTTCAAGGTAATAACCACATGGTTGTACACTGGGATGGAAAGCTTCTCGAAGATATTACAGGGAACGAAATTGTAGATCGATTGCCAGTCCTAATTTCAGGCGGTGGACAAGATCAATTACTTGGTGTCCCAAAACTTGATCATGGCAAAGGTCAAGATATTGCAAACGCAGTACACCAATTGATGATTAACTGGGATTTGCTAAACATAAAGGGCATGTGTTTCAATACAACAGTAGCGAATACTGGTAGGAAAAACAGAGCTTGCGTCATACTTGAACAGAAGATGGAGAAAGATTTATTGTGGTTTCCCTGCCGACATCACATTGCTGAGATCATATTGGAAGCAGTAGTATCTCCTGTAATACAGATATCATCAGGACCTGATATTCAGCTATTTAAAAAATTCAAATCACTGTGGAAAGAGTTTAATAAAACATCATATCATGTATTAGAAGAGACTCCAAAAAAAAGAAAAGGAAAGGATCATAAACTTTGCTTCAAGAAAACTTAAAGATGATCTGCCCCGAAACGACTATAGAGAATTGCTGGAACTTACAATCATCTTGCTTGGAGGAACTCCAACTAAGGCATTTAAATTTAGGGAGCCTGGAGCCTATCATAGAGCCTGATGGATGACGAAAGTCATTTATGCACTGAAAATCTTTATGTTTAAAGGGCAGTTCAAAATAACAGAATCAGAAGGACGACAACTATGAGACATATTGTTGGTTTTGTGCTTCTATTTATTTTGAATATTGGTTTTCCGCTTCTTACGCAGAAAGCGCTCCATGAAATGACCTGGGTCTTCTAACAGAAACTTCATTAACTACAAAATTATAACATGAGCAACTTACAAAGGCCTGCTTTAGGCAAATTAACAAACCTAGTCCCCTCCCAGGGGAACTTCCCACAAAAAACTGTACCTCATGGCGTTCCCATGGAAATCAAGGTTCAAATGCCCCAAGTTGGCCACCTCCTAAACAACTTCGAATTTTGCGAGCTGAAATTTCATACATTATATGTTTTTCACACAATTTAAATCAAATGAGGAAAGGTTTCTCATGTTAAAAGGAAAAAAAAAAATTTTAACACCATTTTTGCATTCAAGTTTCTAATATAAATTATATATAATATATATATATTATATATAATATATATAATATAATATATATATTATTATATATATATATAAATATATATATACTTAATATATATATATATATATATCATATACCTTATAATTATACTATATATATAATATATATATATATATATATATATATATACTATATATACTATATACATTGACATACTCAACAATCCCTTTAATGTTCCCCAACATAGTTGTTTG
Organism: Trachelipus rathkii; assembly: GCA_015478945.1. Taxonomy (NCBI): domain Eukaryota; kingdom Metazoa; phylum Arthropoda; class Malacostraca; order Isopoda; family Trachelipodidae; genus Trachelipus; species Trachelipus rathkii. Next base: position 20,246 of record JABUQX010125899.1, read on the forward strand.
TGCAAAAAAATAATAATAATTAATAATAATAATAATCAAATAATAATAATAATAATAATAATAATAATAATAATAATAGATAAATAAATTAATTAGTAATAATACATAATAATAATAAATAAATAATAAATAATAATAATAATAATGAGATGAATAAGTAATAATAGATAAGTAATGGAATAATAAATAATAAAAGAATAATAATAATAATGTAATAATGTAGATAATAATATAATAAATAATAATGAGGATAAATAATAAGAATAATAATAATAATAATAATAAGTAATAATAATAATAATAATAGATAATTAATAATAATGAAATAATATAATAATAATAATAATAATAGAGTGAATGGAATAATAGATGCAATAATAATACATAATAATAATAATAATAATAATTAATAGATTAATAATAAGTAATATTAGGATAATAATATTATAAAGTAGTAAAGTAATAAATATGAATAGATAAAATAATAACTAATAATAATAAACTAATAAACTAATAATAAATAAAAATAATAATAATAATAATAATAACTAAAATAATAATAATAATAATAATAATATTAATAATAGAGATAATATAATAATAATAAATAAGTATATGAATAATATAATAATATAATAATAGATAAATGAATGAATAATAGATAACATTAAATAATAAGTAATAATAAAATAATAAATATACAATAATAGAATAGATAATAATTAATTAACTATAATACAATCAATAATAATACATAATAATAATACAATAATAATATATCAATAATAATAATAATAATGATATGAATGAATAATAATAATAATAGAGTAATAATAATAATAATAATAATAATAATAATAATAATAATAAGTAAGTAATAATATCAATAATAATATAATAATAATACATAATAATAATAATAATAATACATAATACATAAATAATAATAGTATAAATAATAATATAAGTAATAATAATAATAATAATAAAATAATAATAATAATAATAATAATAAGTAAGTAATAGATAATGAATAATAATAAGAATAGGATTCTACCCTGTATTTTTTAAAAACAAGCACTAATAGATAGTAATAATAATAATTATAGATAATAATAATAATAATAATAATAATAATAATGAAATCAATATCAGTTCCTAGTGAAGATTGTAACGATAATGAGAAAAAAATGGAGAAGATTAGGATTAGATATAAGGTGTAAATGATTAAATTTATAATAATCAATAATGAACATAATTCTAATCGAGATATCATTATATTCTGTTATATATTATATTAATCAATCTATCTAGTTATAGGGATAATTAATCACATATATACCTTGAATGGATCGTATTCGGACTAATACTAGAGGACGGATTTATATAGATTATATTATATATTATATATTGGAGAGTTAGATGATATGGGTTGTAATATGAGGTATTATATTATGAGAGTAGATATGATGATAACGGAATAATATTTCCCGCAGATTAGATATATAACTCATAATGGAGGATATATGAATTGGGGTGTAGAGTAGATATATTAATTGATTTATTAGAAAGGGAAGTATGGATGGCGGGAAGGGGAGATTTAGGAAGAATATATGATTCTTTTAAATAATATTTATTCTACGATTTTGAGGTTTACTGGTAGTTTGAGTTGTCTATTAACCTGTATTACCATGATAATAACAATATTATGAGAATATATAATATATAATTAATATGAGATTAATAAATTTATATTTAATTAATATAATAATAATACATTTCACATTTAATAGAGAGAGCAATAAGTTAATTAATCTATATAATATTATAATCACATAGTTATACTTGGGTTCTGTGCTCGCTTTTTTATATTAATAATATATAATAATAATATATAATAATAATAATAATAATGTATATACCATGAAATAGGGGACAATTAAGATGAGAGAATAATATTTCGATAATTAGCTGAATTTATTTTTATTTAAATATATAAATTTTAATTCAATAATTTTAATATTAATAAGAACTAAATTAGAATAATGCCGTTAGAAAGATAAAACACATAGAGTAAATGTATGTAATGATAATAAATATATGGGTGAGATTAATTAATATTAATAGAGTGAGATTAATATGATTTAGTATTGATATAATGTATAATAAGGTTAATTTTAGTGGTTCATTTTATAAGTAATTGAATAGAGTGAGTGCTTGTGGGTTTTTGGAATAATGGTGATATATAATATATCTGTTAGATAATAAAATAATAATATGTGATATGTAGATGGATATGATATGAAGTGAATATTAGTGAATATATGAGATATAGATGTATGAATATATTATTACTTTAGCATAATAGGTATGAAGTTTAATTTCTGAGATGAATAGGATTGGATATAATAATATAGGGATTATATATAGTATTAATAATAATAATAATAATAATAAGTAATAATAAATAAGATAATAGCGGGTGATCATATATAAATAATAATACAGTAATATTATAAGTCGATGGAATTAAAGTGGTGGTTGCATGCGAAAATAGTTTTACTACCTTCAATTCAGGGTTGTGAAAATATGAAAGAGTAAATTGTTGATTCAGTTGAGTTGGTATCATTGTCGTTCTAAGAAAAGGTTTCAATTTTTCTCATAAGTGTCAAAATTAAATATAATTTTTAGTTTTATTAAAGTCTACGGGGAAATAGTTTCGTCCCCCTCCTTCCCTCCATCACAACTGGACATAAAATTCGGAAATTTGTGTTGCGATGCCAGGAATAAGGTTGACGCCTAATATGGGGGTGTTTGGGTGTTTAATAACTATATTAACTGGTTAGCGTTTTTTTTTGCCTCGGTAGAGATATATCGTTTTGTTGTTCCGTGCGTGTTTGAGATGTGTATGGTATGTGGCCATTCTTTTTGATATATTCTGTTTTATAATTTATTCGGAAGTGGTGTGCGAAATGTAAGCCCATTAGGATTTATGTGTATAATCTTTTTGGAAATGCTTTCCTGCCGGAGTGAGGTGAGCTGATTTTTCTCGATAATAGAGACTTATATACACTTGAAACATAGGCATAATATCAGTTTCATTTAGCGCCGTTTTTGTCAAAGAGTCGCCATATAGATTTGTTTTTTAATTTGTTTTGTAGCAATTAATTGGCGGGTAATGGTTGTTTAGTTTTGATAGTTCCATAGCGCGTCACATTTCTTTTGGTATTTTTTATTTGAAAATGAAAAATTGGCGTTAGTAATTTTTTTTTTTTTTTATTTCCATGTATCGGGGTTTGAGAAGTGGTATGAAATTTGTTAGGGAATATTATGTGTTCGTGGGTGAGGAAGTGCACATTTTTTTTTTTTTACTTTATGTTTTATTTTATTTTTCTTTGCTTAATATGGCATATATGTTTTTTTGGATGTCTGCGGTCTTTGAACTATCGGAAATTTGTTAAAGAAGAATAGGTTTGGAAAGTTTTTAAAAAATTTTTCTTTTTGGGAGATCAAAATATATTTAATTCTTAATATATTTGAAAAGTGTCGTTTATTTTCTCTCTACCCAATACTACCCAGCCTCTGTATAAAATATTTGGTAGATTGTTTGGGTGCTTCTTTCGGATAGGTAGGCAAAAAATATATAATCGCGAAATATTTGGTTTTGTACACTTTTTTTTGAAGTTCCAAGGTTATAAATTGGTTGGGAAAAAAGTTGACAATCTTGGAGGAGTATATTTTTTTTTTTCCACTGATGGGTGTCTCCGGGAGTGTTATAATATCATTGTTTTCAGAGCGTTGTTATATAGTCGAGCAAGGGAATACGAGTCGTTTTTTTAGCTTAGAATGGAGTTATTTGTGTATATCTCAAAGAAAATTTTTTTAAAAAATTTTCCAATTTTTTCCTTTTTTTTTTTTTTAAATTTGTTCCAAAGACAAATCCAAAACTATATGCAATATACAGAGAAATTTATCTAAGTAAGAAATGTAAGCTCTCCCGAACTACAATATGCGGGGTGGCGTGTTTAAAATTTTATTCAACTTTGGCTTCTCGTGATGAGAGCATAATATTTAAATATTCGTCTATCACACTTTTTTTTCTATTTTCTTAGAGGAATCTCATTTAAGGGAGAATGTGTGGTTTTGAAATTGGACGATAGCGCGCTTGAGTGCATGCATCAACTCGATAAGAATAATGCTAAACATAATTCTAATTGACTTTTGGTGAGTGGTATTTGTGACTTCCATTCTTTGTTTATTATACACGTTTATGCGGGAAGAGGGAGATTTCGAAGGTGCTGAGTTTGCATTTTGATGTAATAAAGGTCGTAGTTGAGGAGTGTTCGAGAAAATGTCGAAAAACAAGGGGTGTTTTGGGTAAGATATAGTATATAAGAGAGTGTTTGAAAGAATAAGACTGAGCAGGACATGAGAAAAGACACCAGAGAAAAGAAAGCGGTGTTTAGATTCGCAAAGTAATATAAGCTACAAGTGGCTGAGTGTAGTTATAGAGGATTCAGCAAGGGAAATATCAGCTGTATAAATTGTCCGAAATTTTAATGTCCATTTGGGGTTGATGGGGGTGGAAGAGATGGGCCGAGCGCACACGATTGCTCAAATTATGTGGTGAAGTTCTCTCTTTCCCTTATATAGATCTTTTTGTTCTGGCATCATTGCCTAAGGCTCTAGGGATTGGAAGCTAATCCTTAGAGGATTTGTGATCTGGTTCTGAGGTAAGGGTGACGAAGTGAGAGACCTGGGAATCTCGGTTGCAAGAGGGAGAGGCTTTTTAAGAATGAATGAGAAAATTCCGTGGCAAATATGATGGCGGATTATATAATGCAATACTCGTAAATATTTCCAACAATATTGAGACTGGTACGGTCCATCTGAGGTTAATAGTAGAAAGTATCACGATGTACCATGCCGTTGAATGGATTGATAATTTTTTTCCCATGGCTTACCGATAAAAATTGTTTTCAAACACGCTCTTCAACCGCTATTTTCGCAGGTATTTTCGGACACTCGCTGTAATAGTGTGGTGCTTGGTGAGAGGTCGCAGTAGTTATGAGTAAAGTGTTATTTGTGGGGGAGGAGCGGGGTTTTGTTATTGATGTTTTGCCTTGAGCGCCATTGAGTGAGGCGTATTGCGATTAACGCCGAATGAGCGAGCCTTTTATATCTGTGTATATATTTATCATAGTAATATATAGTAGTATAGGTGTATTTGTTGAGGGTATTTCGTTGAGTGTTAGATGTTGAATGTTATAATGTGTATAGGGTTTATGTGTAGTTGAGGAGATAGGGGATTGATATATTTTATTTATTAGTGATTTAAGTAGGTAGGGGATAGTGTAGGGTTAATTATTAGGATTTTGGGTGAGAAGTTGACCGGCTCCTTATGTAACGTATTCACCATATGTGATGATTATGATTTATTGAGTAGTGATTATATCGTATGAGTTTAATTGGTATTGGTATACGCGTGATTTATTTAAGTATTTGTATACGGTGTTATTTGATAGTTTATATATGGTGTTGTATGAGGTAATGAGCTATTTATTTTAGTAGTTTATATGCTTATATTATTTTTTAAGGTAATATTTTTATGGGTGGTGATAGATAGTATGGAGGTTAGTGAGGGGGTTTTTATTATTTGTATTAGTTTATTTTATTAATTTGTGAGAGTGAGTAGTATGGGTTTTATTATTAATATTTTATGTGATTGTTATTATTGAGTGTTGATTTATTTTTATATGTTATAGGTCGTGAGTAGTATATATATTGTAGTTATGGTGTAGAGTATTTGAAGTAGTATTTTAGTTGAGTATATATCTATAAGGGTTGATTTGTATGAGTCTAGTTATTTTATATGTTGGGTGTGGTTTTACGTATTATTAGTTTGAGTAGATAGTTTAATTATTATGTTAGTTAATATATTATTTTTAATAAAATTTGATTCGGTGGGGGTCAGTTGGTGGGATGGTTCTTGGTGTTTTTTTTTTTTTTATTTTTTTGGGTTTTTTTTTTATTTTTTTTTATGTGGCGTTTTTTTTTTGGTTTTTTAGCGTGTTTGGTTGTGTTGGAGGTGTGATTTTTTTTTTTTGGGTGTTTTTTTTTTTTTGTTTTGGTACTGGGAGAGGTTGGTTTGTGGGGTTTTCGTTCGGGTTTTGTGTTGGGTTTCGTTGTCGTGGTGTTTTGGTGGTGGTCCGTTTTTTGTGTGGTTTTTGGTTGTTTGGTGTTTTTTTTTGGTGTGTTGTTGTTTTTGGTGGGGAGGGTGGGTAGGTTTGTGTTGGGGGGTTTTTGTGGGGTGTGGGGTTGTTGTGTTGTCTTTTGCGTTTTTTTTGCGGTTTGATTTCGGTGTCGGTTTTTTGGGTTGTTTTTTTTTTTGGCGTATTTTTTCTTTTGGGTTGTGTTTTGGTTTGCTTTGTCTTTTTGCACGTTGCTGCTTGTTGGCGTTGTTTGGGAGGGCGTTTGTTGTCGTTTGGGGGGGTTGTTGGAGGGTTTTTCTGGGTGTTGGTTTTGTTGTTGTTTTGTTGGTTTTTCTTTGGTGTTTTTGTTTTTGTTTGGGTTTTTTTTGGTTTTTCGTTGTTGTTTGTTTGTTGTGTGTTTTGGTTGAGTGATTGTGTGGTTTTTTTTTCTTGGTATTTGTTTTTTTTTTTTGTTTTCGTTGGTCGGTTTTTGTTTGTTGTTTGGGGTTTGTTGTGTGGTGTTCTGGTGTGGGCTGTGGATTTTGGGGTGTTTGTGGTTTGGGTGTGTTTTATTGGGGGTGGGTTGTTTGTGTTTTCGGGGTTTTTCGTTGGTTTTTTGGTTGGTCGGGGGTTGATTTTTTTTCTTATTTTATGTATTAAACCATTTGATTTTGTTGTTTTTTTTATTTTTTTTTGTTTTATGTTTATTTTTTGTTTTTTTTTTTGCTTTTTTGTTATGAGGGGATTTGTGTGTGGGCGGAGTTTTTTCTTGGGGTTAAGGGTTGTTTTTTTTTTTGGCTGGGACGCTTGGTGTGGGGTTGGGGTTTGTTTTGGTATTGTCGGTGGCTTGTAATTTGCGGAGGATATTATTGGTGGGGTTTTGTGGGGTGTGATTTTTGGCTTTATGGTTTTGTGGTGTTTTTTTGTGTTTTTTTGTTGGTTTGCTGGGGGTGTGGTTTTGTTTTTTGGTTTGCGTGTTGGTTTGTGGTGGGGTTACGCTATTTTTGTTTTTATGGTGTTATATTTTGTGTGGGGGTTTTTGGGTTTGTTGTTGTTGGGAGAGTTTTTATTATGGGTGTTCGTGGTTGGTTTTTTTGGGTGGCGTGGTTTTGTGTAGTTGGGGGAGGTTAGGTTGGTTTCTGTGTTGTTTTGCGATAGTTTTGGCTTGGGGTGGTGATTGTGGTGGCTTATGGGGCGTTTTTTTTGTTCTTTTTTTTATGGGGTTTGTTTGGGGGTGGGGTGCTGGGGTTTGGTTTGGTTGGGTATTTTTCGGTTATTGGTTGTTTTTTCTGTTTGGTTTGGTTTTGGTTGGTTGGGGGTTTGGGGGGGTGGGTATTGTTTTTGTATGGATTGGTGGGTTGTTTGCTGGTCGGTTTTGTTTTTTTTGTGTGTCTTTGGGTGGCTGTCTGGTGACGTGTTTGGGGTTGTTTTTGGTTTAGTGTGGTTTTGGTAGTTGGTATGCGTGTTTGTTGTTGTTGAGCGTTTGGGGGTTGTTTGCTTTTGTGTTGTGTTTCTTGGGGTGGGTGTTGTTTTTGGTTTGGTTTGGTTGTGTGTTTTTGTTTGTGGTGTGTTTTTTTTTGTGTGTTTGCGTGTGGGTGGTGGTTTTTTTGTTTTTGGTTTTGGGATGAGCGTGGGATGTGTGTTTTGTGAGGGTGTTGGTCGTGGGGTTTTTGTTCTTGTGTTCGGTGGTTTTTTTTTGGGGTTGTTTGTAGAGAGTGTTTTTTTTTGTGTGTGTGTTTTTTTATTTGTGTTCATCTATTGCGGTGCTGATGTTTTGGTTTTGTTGTGTTATTGTGTGGTCTCTGATGTGTTGGTTTGTGTTTTTGTGTTGTTTTTTTTTTGGGGGGGTGGTGGGTGAGGGGATGGGGTGTTAGTGGGGGGGATGCCGGCGAGGTGGGTTAGGTGTGTTGTGGGGTATTTGGTTTTTGTCGGTTTTCGAGTGTTGTTGAGTTGTTGATTGGTTGTTTTGGGTTTGGGGTGGTGGTGTTTGGACGGTTGGTGCGGGGGGCTGTTTTTTTGTGTCTTTGGTCGTCTTTGGTTTGGGGGAGGAGTGTTCGGGTTGTCGATGATTTTTTGGTGGGGGGGGTTTTCGGTTTTGGGCGGGTTGTGTCACGGGGTTTTGCGTTGCGATGTTTGTGGGCGTGTCGGTTTGATCGGTTGGGTGTGTGGGTGTTTTGTCTCCGGTGTGAAGGTCTTGTTCGGTGTTTGCTGCTGTTTGGTTTTTTGTGGGGGGGGGGTCGGCTGGATATGGGGTGTGGGGTGTGAGGTTGTTTGGGGTGGTGGGGTGGCGGGGTGACTGTTCGGTGCGGCGGGGTGGGTTTGGGTTTGGGGCGGCGGGGCGCTGTTGGGGTGGGGGAGTTGGGGGGGGTTTTGGGGGGGTGGGGTGTGTGGTGTGGGGGGCGGGGGGGGGGGGGTGGGGGAGGGGGGAGGCGGGTGGGCAGGTGGTGGAGGGCGGTGGGGGGGTGGGTGGACGCTTTTTTTGGGTTTGGTTTTGTATTTTGGCTTTGTTTGGTGATTTTGGGCGTTTTTTGGTTTGTTTGGGATTAGGGGTGTTTGGTTGTGGGTGTGTGGGGTGATGTTGTAGTGGTGGGTAGTGTGTGTGTGGTTGGGGTGGTGGAGTGGAGTAGTGGGTGGGGTGGGGTGGGTTTGTTTGCGTTGTGTGGGTTGGGTGGGGGTGGGTGTTGTTGGGGGGGGAGGGGGTTGTGTTTTTTTTCGTGGGTTCCGGTTTGACGCGGGTTGGTGATGGTTGTATATGAGGCTATATGTTGTGTGAGTATTAGATGTTTAAGGTGGTTAGTTATATGTAGGTTATTTTGATCTGATTTTAGTTATAGTTGTAGGTTTTAGTAGTAGTTATATTATGTTATATAATATATATTTATATTATATCTTATATAGAAAAACCTTTTTCGAAAAACACTCAAATTGAATTCTTCTTTTGTGTATAATATTTTCGATGTTTTATTTTCTTGATTTAATTAGAATTGTATTTCTACAAATTACACAGAATTTCTTTACAAACCATGTTATTATTATTGGTGATTTTTTTTGTTTATTTGTTTTTATTATTATTTTTATAAGTATATATTTCAATTTGGTATTTACTAAATGTTTCAAATCGTAAACATTTGTTTGGAGTTATTAATTATTTTTTTTTTTGTATTTATTTTTATTATTATGTTTTAATTTATTTATATATATAAGGTATTTATTTAGTATGGTGGTTAGTTATATTTTTTTTGAGTATATGTAGTATTTATAGGATTTAATGTAGGTTGGGGTTTAAGTTTATTTAGAATTCTCTTTATATTTTAATTAATATCATTATTATTAATTCATTGATTTTCATTCTTTATTTATTTATTACTTTGAGTATATTAGATAATTTATTAAAACATTTTCTTTCTTTTTTTGTATATAACTTCTAAAGGATTGTAATGTGTTAGTAGGTGTTTCTTATGTTTAATTTTTAGTATTAGGTAAGATTATATTTATATTATATTTATTTCTAGATTTTTTTATGAGTAGTTATGATGTGAGTATTCTAATTTCCGCTTTTATTGTGCTTTATATCGGGATTATGTTTCTGTGCCTACACAGTTTATTATTAGTATTAGTTATTTATTATTACTTATATTATATACTAGTCGAGATTGTGATAGTTAAGTAATATTTTTATATTATGAGTTGGTTTTATTTGTTATTAGTTAACTGTCTATGTGATGTAGGTTTTAGTTTATGGTTAGCGTGAGGATAGATAGTATTAATTTATTTTATTTTAGTAGGTTTATTTTATGTTTTTAGGTGTGTATATGTTTAGTTTTATTTATTAGTATTTGATATTATTATTATGTATAGGTTTTATTCTTTATGTGATTAGTTTAATATGGTTGTGTAGTGGGTGTATTAATTATTATTAGTTCTTAATTATATTGTATTTGGGGTGAGGGTTTTGTGTTTTTTCGGTGGTTTTGGTGTTCTGTCGGTTTTTTGGGTTTTTTGTTTTATTTTTTTTTTTTTTTTTTTTCCGGTGTGTTCTTTTTGGTTTTGTTAATTTTGGTTTTTTGGTTTGGTGTTTGTGGATGTATTTTTGTTTTTTGGTCGTTGGTTTGAGGGTTGTTGTTTTTTTGGTTTTTTGATTTTTTTTTTTTTCGTTTTGTGTTTTTTGTGTTGTTTGTTATTTCGTTTTAGTTTGTATGTTTTTTTTTTGTTTTTGTTTGTTTTGGCTTTGTGTGTTCTTTTGTGTGTTTTGTGTTGGTGTTGGGTCTTTTTTTTTGTGTGTGTGGCTGTATTTGTGTGTGTTTTTGAGTGTTGTTGTGTTTTTTTTTTTAGTTTTTTTTTGTTGGGTAGTTGAGGGGGGTTAGGGGGTTTCTCGTTTGGCGTTTTTTTTGGTTGTGTGTTGGAGTTTTTTATTTTAGTTTTGATATTTGTAATATATAATATAATATAATTTATTATTTATATATAGTGTTTTTTGTTTATACTACGTTGATAGTATTTTATTTTTATAATATACTTTATTTTTTTATATTTATTTATTTATTAGTTTAATTATTTTATTGTACTTCTTATTATTAATATTTTAATTATATTTTATTATTTTTATTATTTAATTTTTATTATATTTTATTATATTTAATATATTATATATTTTTATTTATTATTATATAATTTTATATTAATTAGTAACTTATATTATATATATTTATAATTATTTTATTATTACTATTATTATTTACATTCTTAATTTATTTATTTATTATATTTTATTATTATTTATTTTTATTATCGAGTATAGTTATAGAGTATGTTATAATATTATTAGGTCGTGTGTCTGCCTTACGTTGATTATTTTTTTTTAGCGTCATGCTGGTGTGGGTTTGTTGGGTTTTGGGTGGTTGATGGGGATATGTCGGAGTCCTTTAGGCCTATATCGATTATTTTTTGACCGAGATTGCGTGTCCGACGACGAGACAAAGTGAGGATATGCGCGGACGAGATGTCTTTTCTTGTCTTAGTGAGGTAGGGCAGTTTTTATTTGACTGGTTTACTGCATTTCGTGGTTTCGTGGTCTTCGTCACTCTTTGTGCGTAGGGTACCAAATAGAGGGTTGGCGGATGTAGCGATGGTAAATGGTTTTGTATAAATTAAGATTACAGGAGCGCGGATAAATAGAGAGAGTTTTGAATTAAATTTTATGGGTGTTGATTCTGGGGATTGTTTATTTGGGTATTAAGCTAAGGGTGTTTTTATAAAGATAATTTTTGAGAGGCAAACGTCAAAGGAAAATTGTTTGTGGTGTGTTTAGGAGTGTGTAGAAAGGTGGAATTCTATGTTAAGAGTGTGTAGGAAGTGCAAATGATATATGTGTACAGGCAGGCTATCATTTGCTATTTGTGTGAAGCAGTTGTCCGCTACTAGAAGTCTGGGTTTTATTCCGATCTCTTCTTGTTCGGCTGAAGGGTAGGTTTTGTTGTAAACAGTGAGGGGGTGCAGTGATCGTGCTATATTTTGTTGATAGCTATCTTGTAAATCAAGAGGAGCTAAGGCAATTGCATTTTCGTTGGCATTTCGTCACTAAACATTATTCTACGAAATCACGTAGGTTTGGTATTTGGAGGAGGAGAAAGCGTAAAGTGCGAAGTGTTTTGAAAATGTGTAGGCAGAGGGGCGTGTGACTTGAATTTGGAGGCTCTTTTCTCTTGAACTTCGAGCGCGGCCTTCGATTCAGTTTCCCAGCGACGTGTGCTAATTTTCGCTATTTTGTTCGGCGAGTAGGTTTGGGGATTGCTTCCTCGGCGGTAGTTGGTGGTGAGGGTGCTATGGTGAGCGTCTTAGTATTCCGTCTGATGGGGCTATGTGAAATCGGCCATGTTCGGTGTGTTGGGGATCCGAGGCAGGGTAGTAGCAGAGCAGGACGAGTCGTCCTGCATATAAGGTGGGATTCCTCATTTATCGTTCATTTGCTTTTCGTTTAATAGCGTTCTGCTTTTTCAGTGCTGTGCGGTTTTTGCATGGCAAGCCCCTGGAGTGGGGGTGTGTTCACTTACTGGGGGGATTTTATATATTTCGGGTGCCATCGGGTTCTGGTTCGGTATGTGAGGACGAGGTTGTTTTGTGGTCTCTGTGTAGCTCTGTCTTCAGACAGGGCCGTTATTGGGCAGAGGGCAGAGCAAAGCCTGGTTTGCCTTGGAATAGGGCAGCGAGATCGTTTGGGTCTCGAATTTGGAGTCGTAAGGGTGTGGGTCGTGCGGTTTTGGTGGCGGTCCGTGACAGGTTTTTGGGTAAGTACCAAGGAGGTTTCTGTTTGCGAGGCGACAGTCAGACGCGGGGATGCGAGGTCGAGGGCAGACTGAGAGGCTGAGCCGGTATCGGAATGTGAGAGTCGAGACAGTTGGGGTTATTAATAGATCGTTGAGGTCTAGGCGAAAATGGGATTAAGTTGTCCTCGTGCTGTCTGGTGTGGCAATATTTTTGTCTTGAGGGGACTTGACGTGAACAAAGGCTGGGAGGAATACTCTCCTTGGCGTACTTCGGTCGAAGTTTCGTGGCATTATCTATGAAGTGTGTTTTTCTCAAACTAGCTTTGCGTTTGTATATCTTTTTTTTGGGGTTTTTTTGGGCAAATACACTTGAGTCGTCTCGTGCAGCGAGCGGGTTTCCTTACTGATCCAGGACTGTCAAGTTTTCGTGAGCCTACAGAAGTGTGTTCGGCGTGAGGCTGAAGGAATGTGCGAAGGAACAACTTACTCTTCGACACTTTGCTCGGTTCCCAATGTTCGAGAGTCACGCCTTGACGTCCCATAGGAAAGGTGACTTTGTAGATCTTCGGTATTCCGGACGTGGTTGAGCTACGCTTATCCTTATTTGTGCGCCGCCTAGCGTTGTAATCATTGGAATATGGCATATGGGAGTGTATTCGAGTGGTGGTTGGTTTGCCGAGTGCTCACTTTGGTCATTGTCAAAATAGCAGCTGACCTCTACAAGCGAGAAAGGGCGCTCCCAAGTTGATGGAGTTTTTGGAAGATGTTATGTGGGTTCTTGGTCCTGTTGCTGGGGTGTCCAAATGATTTTATGCTCTGATTGGTACTGGCGGGCCCTGTAATGGGGCGGGATTCAGTGTATGTCGATTCCAGGTGTAGAAGCCGATCCAGTGGGGCGGGCTGGGATTTGTGCGCGGTACGACAGGGCGGAGTTGATATTGGAGTCGTAATGAAGAGGTGGTTGACGTATTTCGCTCGCGCGGGCTGCCTTTGGCTGGAGTTTGTGGATTAGTGTGGTGATTTTTCTTGGCTGGTGAATCAGGTTTTGTGGTATAAACCGCTTGTAAGGCATGTGCTTACAGGGCAGGATGTCCGGCAGAAAGCCGTACTTCTTAGGTGGCGAGCAAGGGTTGTGGTCTTAGGTTTCAAAAATTCCGCGGACTTCCGTGACTTCGCCGGACTGGCCGGAGCTTTCTTCTACCCTCGTTGGTAAAAAGTATCCTTTTTTGTGTGGACATCCCGAGCGTGGCCGTAACTCTCGTACTCCGACTTGGCGTACTCTTCTCTTGGGAGTATTTTAGCGCTCGGGGTTGGCGGGGGGGGACTCCGACTGCTTCTTCGACGTCCCGACTTTTGGGTTAGTTGGCCACCGCTTTGTTGTGAAGGATTACCGACTCGACCTCCGACTCCACTCCCGACCTCCGACTCCACCCTCCTAAAAAAATTATTATATGAAAAATTATAGTGAGTATAGGGTTGTAGGTGGGTATATATATGCGTCGATGGGTGTAGGGTATTTTGAATTTAATATTGATATAGTTATTTGTATTGATGTTTATTTTTTGTGGGATATCGGGTATGATTATGGTATAGTATTCTGATATTTTCTATTATGGAGTAGTGTATCATTGAGTTATATTGATGTTATGTATTTTTTAGATTAGTGTTGGGTTATTAGTATATATAATAATATATGAGATTAGTGAGGCGTGTAGTTTATATTTTTATTATACGTTATTTACGTGTATTATTATGAGGGGGTGTGTGAGGGTATATGTTATTTATGATATCAGAGTATTTTCGTTTACGTTAGCTATTTATATATAGTAATTTTAGGTGTATAGTTATAGTTAGTTGATGATAAGTTATTCATAGGGTATTTCTTATATTATGGAGTATAGTTATGGTGTTGTACCGGTGTGTGTTTAATTGCATAGTAGTGTATGTTTTACTCTATGTTGGAATAAAGTGTATTAGATCTAGAATTGGAGAGAATTGGGGTTTCAGATGGACATCTTTTTAGGGGTCGTGTTTAGTGATTGTGAGAAAGATTAGCGTTAAATGAAAGTACGTTATGAGAGGATAGTGGTTTTTTTCTAATACATCTTGTCGGATGAGGAGGCGGGAGTTGGTGAATGATAGTCGGGTTTGGTTTAAGTGGGCGGGTGCGACGTGGTTTATTGTGGTTGAGAGTTGTGCTGGAGTCGATTATCGAGCTGGTGAGACCGAGGAAAAAGTGGATCGAGTCCCCAGTAAATGTAATAGGTTGCCTTTGTGAGGGTACGATCGAGTAATGGTAAGTTTTGGGTGCGAGGATTGCGGCTGTGTAATGAAGTGTGGGGCATTTAATAGGTGGGTGATTGGCGGGAGTTTTTGTGTTGAGTTGGGGGATATTTTGTTAGTGGTCCAGGTTTCACCTTGAGGCCAAATGGGATTAGGACACGCGGTACTGAGTGACGATGATGCCATGGGAGGAGTGATGTTTTGTGCCGTCGCTGTGCGCCGGGTGAAGTCTCTTGAAGTTTGTGTTTTGTGATATGCTGAATTCATGGTTCGAGGGTTCTCTCACTTAAAGGGATGTTATAGTGTGAGAGTGGGGCGGTCGTTTAAGGCTTGGGTCTTTCTTTTCGACTTTCCGTCATAGTTCTTTCTTAAGGCTTCTTTTTCTGTTTCTTTAGTGCTAGGTTGCGTGGTCGCGACCTAAAGCTCTCTCTCCAGTCTTGGGTGAGTAGTATGGTGGGTGGGGTGATATTTATTGGAGGGTAATTGAAGTTTAGTATTGGTAGGTTATATGGGTGTGTAGGTGGGGTTGGGCGTTGAGTTTATATATGTTTTGAATTTGGGTATATTATATTAGAGTGGAGATTTATATTGGTATTATATATTATAGTCATGTTTTTTTATTTATTATTGTATTATAGATTTTGTTTATATGAGTAATTTTATACTTTATGAGTTTTGTTTGTGAGGTTATGTTTTTTGGTATTTAGTATTTGTCGTTTTATATATTTGAGTATCTAGTTATATATATAGTCGAGGTGATATTATTATATTATATTTATGTATGATTTTGGCGGGAGGGTTCTTGGCTATATAAAGTTTTGTGGCTTATTTTAAAGAGGCGGCAAGGCAACCTATTTTAGTTTTAGAGGATTGGGTGAACTTTTAAGAAATTCCATATTTTTTGGAGGATATATGGGTATTATTTTAATTGCATACATGAGAGGTGAGGAGTTATTGATATGTCAAGGTAAGATAGTTAATTGAAAGATTCTGTTCTTTTCTTGGTTGAGATTAGCCTTCTTCTCTGTATGTGAAATTGGTAGTCACAGCCTTTTTCCAGCGCGTTTTCACCCTTTTTTTTTTTTTGCGAAGAATTTTATTCTATTTCTAAAATACACTAGTGATAATAGTTGTGAAATCTTTATGTAGAGCTCTTAGATTTTGAATAGTTTTTACGGAGCTCTGACATTTAAATATTTGTTGAGTGGAGCAATTATATTTTACGGAGCTCTTACATTTGAATATTTTTTTGAGTGAAGCAATTATATTTTACGGAGCTCTGACATTATAGTTATTTATAATATAGTTATTTATAATATAGTTATTTATAATATAGTTATTTATAATATAGTTATTTATAATATAGTTATTTATAATATAGTTATTTATAATATAGTTATTTATAATATAGTTATTTATAATATAGTTATTTATAATATAGTTATTTATAATATAGTTATTTATAATATAGTTATTTATAATATAGTTATTTATAATATAGTTATTTATAATATAGTTATTTATAATATAGTTATTTATAATATAGTTATTTATATTTTTTTATATTTACGAGGTAGTATTATTATAGAGCGTGGCTATAGGAGTAGCGTATTTTTATATATATTAGGTTATACGTGGGCGTTTTTATATATATAGGTGTTTTTTTATATATTGTTTGTATAATCTCTTCTGAAAAGTACAGTTGAAAGTTATCCTTTTTACTTTATTGTTTATTGTTTTTTATATTACTGATATATTGATTAGGTGTTAAATATTTTGAGTATTTATTTTATTATATTATTTAATTTATTATATATTTATATTTCTTTATATATAGTATATGGATAGTTTATTTGAGATATCTTTTTTAGTATAGTAATTATATGATATATATAGTTTATATTGGTTATATTAATATTGTGAGTGATATATATATGTGTAGTTATGTATATTGTGTAGTATGTATTTATTATGGTTTGAGTGTTGTTAGGATGTATTATATGTGAGTTAGTGTAGTTTTATTTATATAATATATAATATTAATTTAAGTTATATTTGGTATTATTTATTTATAATGGTTGCTTTTATTTTATATCATTATAGTTGACTTGGGTCATTATAGAAGGAGGGTAATAGAGTTAATGGAATCTATTTATATAATAATAATTGAAAATAATTATAAAGTATAAGTTTCGGGTTTTTATTTTTCAGTGGAGTTATATATTGGAAAGTCTTCTATATTTTGAAACATCATCTTAATCCGAGGCTGATTAATTGTTTTGATTACACGTCCTTGTGTCGTTGTTAATGATTGTGAAGCTTATGATGAATTGCATCGTCATTAATTCATGTTTTCTGCTAGTATTTTGCTTTGTCTGCATGTAGGAGAGTTGAACAAGAGGCTTTGCTGGTGGGGATGCCTTTTTTCAGAAGAGTGAATATTGTTGAGTGGTGAGTTTTCTATCATTTTGGTTGATGTGAGGTAAGCTAAAGTTTCTCTTGAACAAAGCTTAAGTATTATTGACTTCTGGTGTGGGTTTTTGCCATAGGTATGCTGAAAGTTATTGTTCCGAAATTAGGCAAAATTTTGGGATAGATTGTCCAGAGGTTGTGGGAGATTTTAATCGTGTTTAGTGAGAAAGCTTTATAAGGAATTTAGTAAGTTAGGGGGATCTTTGATTTTCGCGACTGTTGCTCATCCTCAACTGGTTTTGATAAATATTCATCAATGATATAATTGGAGGGGTTATTGCCCTTATTATTCGCGTTTTTTCAAGGGTTTGAAATATTGTATTTCTCTTAAAAGATGGCATTGATTATATTTGTTGCGTGTCATGTGGATCAGGAAAGCATTGAGTTTTGTGGTGCCAGGGTACATTTCCGGATAGAATGTTTGGAAAAATGGGTTTCGTTTGATGGTTGCTGTGATAGAGAACACTCTGAGAGCGAGATCATTTTCTAGCGAGTATTCATTATTTTGGGTGGTTAGTAGTCAGTTGCTGGTGCAACGTAATCTATGGGGTATAATGCAAATTGTATATAACATTAATGAAAGAGTGGTTGGAGTTTAAAGGTTTGTAAGGAGTATCGGAGGAATGTATAACTTTTGTGCAATTTTTTGCGTTTTTGCTTAAGGGGACTTTGTGATAGAAGATCTGGAGTGTTTTTTATTTATTTTAAGAGTGTAATGCGTGTGTAAGCCTTGTATGCATATGCGTCGAGAGGCTTCAACCTATAGAGTGGCTATGGTTTAAATCAATTGTCATGCCTTATGTAGTCGGTATATCTAATCGCGAGTCTGTAAAGTTTCCAGCGCGGTTATCCCGAGTGATGTTGTTCTGTCCCTTATTTCTTGTTGTAGGAGTCTGTTTTGTCGAGGGTGTCTGGGAAGAGTTTATTTTTTCTTTTTTTTTTTTTCTCTGGTAGAGGATACTATCGGTTTTTGCTGGTCGCTCCAGACCGTATTTTTGATATGACGCACCAAGGGTAGTTGGGGTGTGGTAATAGGGTAAGTTTTTTTAATGATTGAGTTGTTACGGGTCAGCATTGTATATTGTTGGAGCATATTGTATTGGTTTGACGAGTCTAAGCGGCACTGGGCTTGGTGTATTGGTGGTCACGACAGGTTTGCGTTAAAACCTCTAAAATACTTTTTCTCTTCAATTGCTGGTTAGAAGCTATTGACCTATCTATAGTTGTCTGTTTGTTTGGCGCGTAATCCAGAAATATTGTAAATTTCTTTTTATCTTAATATCGTAAAGAAAAATATTTGTTGAAGTTCGTCTCCAAGATATTTATGATATTTAGTTGACAAAGATACCTAGGTAGAGGCTATATCATGGGCCTATTGCGAGATCTAGTCGCGGGTCGAGCTAAAGTATTTATCAATATTACTATGCCTCTATTTTGGTTTTTCCGATTCATTAATCGTCATATTCATAGCGACCACACCCTATGGATGGACTGGTTCAATTTTTTCTTAAATACAAGAGTGTCAAAATATAATAGTGATGGATTTTTTATTCGCCGAGACGTACGTTACCTGGGCTGGAAGTAAGATTATTTCTATTTAGCTTATAAGGTTCATGCTAACCGGATAACATATTAACAAGCTTTAATAAGTTATTTTTTGTGTATATCTGTTTTGGGGTAGCTACACAGTGCCGTATGTTGTTTCTTGAGAGTAACTGAACTTGAGAGAGTGAGACTCTCGCCGGCGACTTGGGTGGGTTTGGGCATACGTTCAGTTTAATAATATTATCGTTCAATGATCAGTCTATCATATCCATATTATTGCCTTTCCATCCTTTACTTTATGTTGCAAGTGAGTCACACTGCACTATACTCTGCTGGGAAAGTCTTCATTGTCAATAAAAGTTTGTTAAACCTTACTAGTAATTCGGATCAAAGGTCACTCTTCTTCCTACATTGTTCTTATTAGTTTGCGGTCCCGATTGGGAGGAAGCGTTGAGAGCGTCCGTGGGTAAAAAGGTTATATTTTGTATAGACTTTGTTATATGTTCCCTGAGCTGAGCGGGATAGATTGTGAAGGTGGAGCATAAGTTGGCATATTTGTCTGTTGGACGTATCTGGCTGGATGTTGGATGTGGTGCGAGAGAGGAGAAGCTGTCGATGTTGAGAAGGTGGTTTGTGAGTGGATTGTTTAGCGGAGGATTGTGTAGGAACCAGGGGTGGATGTAAGTGAAACATACAGAAGAACAGTAGAATTAGTAACCAGTTAAATCCTCGTAGGAAATGGACGGATGGGGGTGATGAGAATATGTATGGTGTAGAGAGGAGGAGGTGGGAGGAGGCGGGGTGGGAGAATTTGACTCGTGCATGTCATGCTTTTTTTAATCTTGTGAGAGGGGTTTTAACAGATAGGGTTGGTGAGTGTTATTAGTTGTGAGTATGAGGGATGGGAGTTGATCACTGGAATGAATAGGGAAATTGTTATGGATTAGGTAATGCGGTGAGATAGCGGTATAAGGGCCTCGCATGATGAGAAGACATCGGGAATTAAGGATTTTGGAGAGGAGAAAGTGTATTTTTTACAATGTTTCATACTGAGCGGTCACTATCGGGGCTGTTTATTATTTTCGGAGGTAGATATACATGGACCAAGAGCGGAGCGTAGAGAGTTATAGGGAAAGGAGATATTGAGAAGTAGCGGGTGCAACCGGGCGGGGTATGATGTGGATATTAAGAACTATGATTGGAAAGACGTAAGACGAGACACGCAGGATATAGGTAATGAGAGGTTATTAGATTAATATTAGTGAGTGTGCTTGTGAAAGATGTACTATCTTTTGGAGAGTACTGGAAGGTGTGCGGGCAGATTGAGAACTTGGTGGGGAGTTTCCGGGCGGACTTGCTGGAGAAGATTTGGCAGGCAGGAGAGAATGCCGGAGAAAGAAGAATGGGAATGACACCAGAGGGCAGAAGACCAAGGGGAGAACGAAAGAGAGATGGCGGATTAGGTCAGTTGGTATGTGTATCGCGGGAAAGGGAGGGTCTAGCTACCGTATAATTTGAGAGCGCTGAAAAGAGAAGAGGAGATGAGTGTCGAGTGGAGAGGGGAGCGGGTCCTGGAGATAAGGATTCTTTTGCGCGGTCTTTGATTCAGGTTTAATGTATTATGTAATTTCTCTTGTTCTGGTGGGTATTGAGTGTAATAAGTATTAAGCGAGAGAGTAATATATATAGTTAGGTTAAATTAGTTGGTTTTAGTATGGTAGGCTATTATTAACGTTATAATATTATATTATATATATATATTATAATATATATATATATATAGTAGAGTTAATATTATTATGTTTTTTAGGAGATTATTTATGGGGTGTGTGGGTTTATTTGAAGTGAGTATGATTTATCACGAGTTTTGGAGGTAATGGTATATGTTATATCTAGTAGTATAGTGAGATTGGAATGGTAGTATTGTATGGTAGGTAATGGTATCGAGTATAATGCTTTATGAGTTAGTAGGACTTTCGTGGATATATATATATAGTATAGCTAGCTGATAATGAGGTATACTGATAGTTCTCTGAGAGTACCAGATAATAATTTTTATATATTTGAGGTCGTATATATATATATACCCGGGGATGAGTATATAATATTATGTACTATATATTATATATATATATAATATATATATATATATATATATATATATATATATATTATATATTATTATTATATTATATATATTATATAGTATATATTATATATAATATTGGAACATACAGCCTACTTTCTAACTAAGAAAATCTTCACTTCACTACGAAATTATGTTTTCCTCATGTTCTGTATTAATAAACATAATTTACTCTTTAATTTGCTTTGAATAATCTATTATTTTTATTATATTATTAAAAATTATAATTAAGAGACTTAAGCCATCAAAAGAATTTTGATAACTTAAAATAATTTAATGGGAAGGGTCCACGGAATTATATTATATATATATATATATATATATATATTATAATTAATTATTATATTATATATATATTATATATAATAATATATATATATATATATATATATATATATATATATATATATATTATATTATATATATATATATATATATTATATTATATAATAAAACTACATTAAGTTACATGAACTTACATCTAATATCACTACTCATTTGACATGATTAGTTCTTAAAAATAGAATTGCATCTGCCAGGTTCTCCTTCATTTTCCTCTTGGTCTGATTTTATAATGCGAGGAGCAGAAAAAGAGCAGTTCCACCCTAACTTGCGTTGGAGGTAGAGCAGTAAAAGCAATTTCAGCTTCTTGTACAAAATGTCTTGATACTCCTTTCGAAGGTTCATAAAATTTTTCAACTTTTTTCAAAGTGCAGCAAGAAATTTTATTTAAAAGTTTTGGAATAATTGTGTACAAGGATTTAGGAAGGACCTTGACCTTTTTCTTGAGCCAATCGACGCTTTTCGACTAAGCTCTTCAATATCTAGAAGCTTTTCATACCAATCTTCTGAACTTTCTGAAGAATGACTTGGGAAGGTAGTAACGGAGATAGTTTTAGTTTCATCATTTACAATATGTTTAGATGTATCCTTTTTATTCTTGAACTTCTCCCTGCCAACCCTTTTAATACAAATGGCAACACTGCAAGTTGTAGATTTAGCTTTTTTGTTGTTGTTCTTCAGTTTAAGCTTACCCTGTAGATTGAATCAATATAAAACAACAGCTAGTATAATATCATTGTCAATGAGAAAGAAATTTTCTCCTTCGTACCATCGAGTCCTATTATTCTTCGTATCTTAAATAATATAGATGGTATAAAAGGTTGAAGGCTGAATTTATTAGAATATAATCCAAATTGAAACATAAAATGCTGGTTAAAAATCTTCGAAGTTTGCAATTGCATTTTGTGATGTGAAAGTCGAAAGTCAATAAACTTGCATGAAGTGATTGAAGTCATTCAAAGAGTCACAATTTATAACTTTGTCAGTTTAAAATTTTCCCTCCAACTCTCCTA
>JABUQX010125899.1:52500-57500 GCA_015478945.1 Trachelipus rathkii
ATCAATAATTTGTTAAGTGTGGGATCTAAAGAGTATTCGCCTTGTAGTATGTTATAGTTGGGAAGATTTTTTATACAAAGGGATTCAATTATTTTGCGTTGTAGGGGGTTGAGCACCTGTATGATGGGGGTCATGTAATTAAGGTTAATTTTGTGATTAAGTTGTGATCTGTGTAAGGTTAGGGCAGAATTTTGAGAATCTTTTATGAGGTCTTCGTTGTGTTGTTTTTTTCGTCTGATGAAATCATTTGTTTCTCCAATGTAGCAAGAGTTACAATTAGAACAAGGGATTTTGTAAACACATTGGGAGATGTTTTGGGGAGTGTGAGTGGGAGGTTTGAAAATCCGATTGAGAGAAGATGTATTAGAAGAAGTAAGTCTTAAAGATTCAGGTAAAGATCTTATGATAGTGGTATGAGGTACATGTGGGACAGGTAAATAAGAGAAAGATTTTGGTGGTAAATCAATGGTTGGGTTGTAAAATTTTTGTTTGGCTTTTTTAAGGGAACGGGTTATGATATGTTTGGGGTAAGAAAGTTTGCTAAAGGTAGTGAAGATATAATTAAGTTCAGTTTGTAAGAAAGGGGGGGAACAAATACGCAAGGCTCTAAGAAAAAGGGAGGAAAGGATACCAATTTTTGTGTGGGTAGTATGTGAAGAGAACCAATGAGTGTAAGAGGGATTAAAAGTAGGTTTACGGTAAACACTGTATAGGAAGGTCGGGCTGTTGTGCCAAGAGAGAAGGGTGTCAAGGAAAGGTAGTGTTTTGTTAATAGAGAGTTCCATAGTGAATTTGATATTGGTATGTATGGAGTTGATAAAATTAAGGATGATATTAGGGTCAGTGTTTAGGGGAATGGAGACAAAAATGTCCTCAACATAGGGAAGCCAAGTAGTGTTGGAGAGAAGAGGGTGGTTGAGGATAAAAAAGTGCTCAATTTTTTTTAGTCTTCCACTCACTGCGTCGGACAGAGGATCCAGCACGGATCGAAAGCTAACGCCCTTCACAATCAGAAGACTGTCTCTTATATTATATATGTAATAATCATTGTGTTTTAGATTACTTCAGGCCTCCTATTATTCTACTATCATAACCTAGCGATTTACTGCTTTGAATTTATCTACATTCAGATGGCCGATATCATCAACCATAATTTTATTATTAGGAAAAAATTTCTTAAATACAAAGACCTTATGACATCTAGTCACATTAAGAAAGTACAACTTAAATTTTTAAAGGACTGCATAAACAATCTGGTCTTACCAAAAACGCTATTACCCAACTCTATAACCATGAATCCTTCTTCTCCATTCCCGGATGTTTGCAGAGAGATTCTTCTAGCCAAAATTTGTGAGGTCAAACTTGAGGTTAAACAATCTTTTGCTAAATGTTTTCACAGTTTTAAAAACTTTCAACAAATTTGGTATACTTACTTACCAAACTCGCTAAATGAATTTACTAATTTACTCAATATTGCGCATACTGCCAAAAATCATGCTGTAGAATCAAAGAAGATGTCCCTTGACAATAAATTTAACCTAATTTATTACAATAGTCCATGGGTAATTAACTCCTCTGAAGATAGAATCATCAATTTATCAGATTATGTCCTTACTAATGATGAGAAAATTATTCTGGGTTATGGATTGTCCTTTTCTCTCCAGCATGATGATCCCTTACTTCAATTTTGCTCCGATTTTGAACTTTGGAAGAGTCGCACTAAAAACTCCAACTACAACCATGACTTTATTAAAGGATTGATGATTGATGGTATTATCAACAACTCAAAACTTAGATCGACACCCAAGAAATTCTTCACTGCCTTAACTTCTCTCAGGAACAATCATAATATCGTCGTCACCAGATCAGATAAAGGACAGAATTTAGTAATTTTAAATAAGGATGACTATATCTCTAAATGTAATGATCTTCTTCATGATAACACTTACACACTCCTCAACAGTAATCCTCTTAACAACTCTCACACTAGATTTAACCAACATCTTAAACTCATCACTAAAGATTTCCCCAACCTCAATAACGATCTTAAACCTAGCCTTCCTCATCTCTCACAATTTTATGGTATCCCTAAGATACACAAACCCAACAACCCAGTACGCCCCATTATTTCTAACACTAATTCTGTTTCTTATAAGTTGTCTTCTTGGCTTTCCCAACAACTCAAACCTTTACTCGGTCAAATCTCCCCCTCTCATCTTAAAAATACTGATGACTTCATCCTCAAAACATGTCACATTTCACCTCACACCAACCATATCCTTAGTTTTGACGTCATTTCTTTATTTACCTCTGTCCCTGTACCTTTTACTATCACTTTATTAGAACGTTACTTCTCTGAAAACAACTAATATTCCTTACCCTTGAACACAATTACTTCCACTTCAACAATCTTTACTACAAACAAAACACTGGCCTTAGCATGGGCTCTCCTTTGTCCCCTATACTCAGCAACTTATTTATGGAGCTGATTGAGCACTTTTTTATCCTCAACCACCCTCTTCTCTCCAACACTACCTGGCTTCGCTATGTTGACGACATTTTTGTCTCCATTCCCCTTACCACTGACCCTAATATCATCCTTAATTTTATCAACTCCATACATACCAATATCAAATTCACTATGGAACTCTCTATTAACAAAACACTACCTTTCCTTGACACCCTTCTCTCTTGGCACAACAGCCCGACCTTCCTATACAGTGTTTACCGTAAACCTACTTTTAATCCCTCTTACACTCATTGGTTCTCTTCACATACTACCCACACAAAAATTGGTATCCTTTCCTCCCTTTTTCTTAGAGCCTTGCGTATTTGTTCCCCCCCTTTCTTACAAACTGAACTTAATTATATCTTCACTACCTTTAGCAAACTTTCTTACCCCAAACATAAGCCAAACAAAAATTTTACAACCCAATTATTGATTTACCACCAAAATCTTTCTCTTATTTACCTATCCCACATGTACCTCATATCATAAGATCTTTGCCTGAATCTTTAAGACTTACCTCTTCTAATACATCTTCTCTCAAACAGATTTTCAAACCTCCCTCTCCCAAAACATCTCCCAATGTGTGTTCAAAATCCCTTGTTTTAATTGTAACTCTTGCTACATTGGAGAAACAAATGATTTCATCAGACGAAAAAAACAACACAACGAAGACCTCATAAAAGATTCTCAAAATTCTGCCCTAACCTTACACAGATCACAACTTACTCACAAAATTAACCTTAATTACATGACCCCCATCATACAGGTGCTCAACCCCCTACAACGCAAAATAATTGAATCCCTTTGTATAAAAAATCTTCCCAACTATAACATACTACAAGGCGAATACTCTTTAGATCCCACACTTAACAAATTATTGATCACCACACCTTTTTTTCAAAAAAATCTTAACACAACATACATAATTATTTCATTTTTTTTCATTGATTTAAATTTTCCACTTTTCATTGATTTAAACTTAAAATTTTTTTTAGTCTTCCACTCACTGCGTCGGACAGAGGATCCAGCACGGATCGAAAGCTAACGCCCTTCACAATCAGAAGACTGTCTCTTATATTATATATGTAATAATCATTGTGTTTTAGATTACTTCAGGCCTCCTATTATTCTATATATATATATATATATATATATATATATATATATATATATATATATATATATATATATATATATATATATATATATATATATATATATATATATATATATATATATATATATATATATATATATAACAACTCTCAGGAAGGGCTTTCGCCCTGTCAGTTGGTCCAGCATCTTCTTTTGGCCCGAAACTCTTAACCCTAGAGCACTCTAGAAAACCATTTCTCGGCTCAATGATTTCCGACGCCAGTCCTCGAGTTAAACACTCTCAGGTAGGGTTTTCGCCCTTTCAGCAGAACTAGCATCTTCTTTCATTAGGCCTCAAAACTCGTTTACTCAGAGCTCTCCAGAGGATCTTGCTTCTAGGCGCATAAGATTCTAACGCTGAACCAAGAGTAATACAAGCAAAGGAAAGGACCGGGTTGCTAGCCCCTGTCGCCCTATAACCATGCGAAGAGAAAATCTTCATTTGTCCTGACCCTTTACAGAAACATTCAACCTTTGCAGAGCACAAACCATTTCCACTAACTTCCCCCAAAATTCATTCTTTTATTCAAATATATATATCATTCCTATTTAATTTTCATTATAGCCAAAAAGAACCAATTAAAAATTATTCCATATTCTTAAATTATTTTTGTCAAAACTCCATCATCTATTAAATATTAATGGAAGGGCTTGTAAAGTTAAAAATTTTGCTTAACTCTGCTTGAAATTTCGTAAAGAATTTTAATCTTGTTTTAATTCATTTTTAATTTTGATTTTAATTTCAAAATGTTCAACTAAATTAAATATATTCACTTGAAGGTATGGTTAGATTCTTCATCCCTCCCGCAATCCAATCTGCCTTCTCCCGCTCTCAGACCAGAACCACCTGGAGCCCTCCGAATAGCTCTCCCAATCTCCTTTCTGGTTCCCTTCGTTTCCTCCCTCCCAGCTGTCCTCAGCGCGTCCGACTCCAACTGGCGGTCAGGAGACAAAAAATATATATATATATATATATATATATATATATATATATATATATATATATCTATAACATATATATATATATATATATATATATATATATATATATATATATATATATATATATATAATATATATATATATATCATCACCCACCTTCTCTCACCAAGTCTGGGGGTAAGGTGCGATGCATGCACCTGAAACGGAAAAACAGTAGAACATGACGCAAGTTGAAAAGAAAGCAGAGCCTTACCGTGCCTTTATGCCTATTAGTGAGAACTCGTCGTTGTCAGAAAAATTCATCCTAGCTCTTCTTGAGACCACGATGAACCCTTACTATTTTATTTAATAAATGTAGGGTTGATCCTCTGGTCCAGGTGGGCCACACTATGCC